>CM026556.1:4743739-4793643 GCA_015143295.1 Tetracentron sinense
TATAGGATATGAGAATGAGAAAAATATATAATGGGAGGCGTAAAGAAATAAAGAGAGATGATACGTACATATGAGAGGGGGTTTGAGGGTTAGTGATGAAGGGGAAAATGTGGGAATGAAGGTGTTTTTAAAACAAAACAAACGTCGGACCTTGCACACCATGGTCGGAAGGAGTAGATCTCCAGCATAAATGAGACCAGCATTAATGAACATAGGCAGGAAATACCATACATTTATTAGCATAGTACCACGCCTCCTCGGGGCAGAGAGGACTATTCGTCCTCGCGCTCACATACACTTGCAACTATGTTACAAAATACCACGCTCATGTTGGTTAATTTTTTTTAATCAACTTTTTTCTAAAAAACCAAAGGTAGATGTGTGAACCCTAAGGTTGAACTGAATCTTAATCATGTTAATTGGAGAAAAAAGGACACGGCCCCAAAAAAGGAGAGACGAAGATGGTACGTCACCTCCTCGGCCAGAGGCGGTGCTATTTTCCTTTATCTTATGATCAATTTTGGCTCTACTTACTGCTGTGTACGAATTTGTTACAAACGATGGGAGGGTAGTAGTATTACCTCATAGTGATTCTATCTATAGAATGTAGCCATACCCCCCTAAAAAAAGACCATAAAACAAAAAAAGATGTCATTAAGATTACTTAGTATTAGGAGAATTCTTTTTTATGCTGAACATTTTCATTGATTTCGCTCTATGATGTGGTCGGTACAAATAGTTTGTGCCTTAGTTATTATTGGTAGTTATGGGTGGATTTTGTCATTTGCAACCAAGGCCTTATTCCCTCGTTGGTCCACGCTGCCCACTCGAAATACTCACCAACTGGTGGTAGATTTCAAGTGGTAACATGACCCAATGATGACCGCCTTGGGATTTGCAATCGAGATCCCGGCGTTAACTTTTGAACTTAACTAAACGACTACTTGGTATTGACTTCTTAATTATGCTTATTAATTTTAATTTGTAATTTTAACCCTGGGGCTGTGGTATTATTATTATTACTAAGGTATCCCATCATGTTTTTTGGTAAACTCAATCATAGCACAGGCAATACCGAGGCAAATACACGGGTGTCGTGGCAACTTTAATGGTAGGATCCCCGCTGCTATGACGAGGTGATCATGTCTATTATATTTTAGTATTTGGATCTTTATCAGTTAATGCTTCGAAAGAGGGAGGGGACCTCTTGGAAGACATCAATCCTTCGGGTGCTACCCTCCAATAGAGGGAGCATATCTTCATTGTATCAAGCCATACTTTTATTATGGAGCCCTTGACAGACTCATCCTTCGGGTGACTACCCTCACGAGAGGATCATATCTTACCATTGTAGCAAGCCTACTTATTATTATTTTGTGATTAACCAGCCAGAGATCCGTGAAGAGAAATTTGGTGTATTCTAAAAGTTGCCTTGGCAGGGGATTTTAGGTTTACGAAAAATCATAGTTTGATAGAAAACTTTCCTTTTTTTTAAGTTCCCTTACGACAGGCATATTTTGGGATGCCGGGTTAATCTCTTCAACGTGATCTCCCTTGTTGATAGTTAATCATTATCACAAGCACGCAATAGCGGTACAGTACCTCATATCGGATCACCGAGGGGGATATGAGCGCGTTAGGGGTGTACTTGGCGTCGAACCAATGCTCATCTCTGAATACCGTGAGTCCCAGAGGCCTCGTTCTGGTAACAGAAACGGTGATCGCCGACATGTCGTGTAGCCACCAACCCAAGAGCCATATCAGACGAGGGCGATGGCGGGTAGTAGTTATTTTCAAGAAGGTACCTCAACCCCGCCCCACCCCTGTCTTCTTTTCGCACATTCCCTTCGAGCCCGCTCAAAGCTAGAGGGCATCACAGCTTAGCCAGCCTCCCCCTAGCCTTTGCATACGCGCTCGGTTAGTCTCCTGCAAGAAAAAGTTACTTATTTTTGTCTATATATATGCATGCGCAACTGGGGATATTGATAACATGAGAAGTCAATTAATTAATTAAAATTATGTCAAACAACCTGTAAGAAAGGAGTTCTTAGCAAGAAGTGTAATGGATAGAAGAAGGTGGCCAATATTTTGTTGAACAGTGATCAACCCAAGCTTTCTTCCCCTCTATTTCTTTCTGAAGCTTTGTTCCATAACCCTCAGAATGTCCAGCTCCAGGAGGGGTAGCACAGGCTTCTTTCTCTTCTTGTGGGAGTTCGAAAAACTCTCTCCCAACCTTTTGTAGCTTGTTTATAACATCAACAGGAATCCCATGATTTACGACTTGGAATATCCCAGACTCCTCGCTAGCCTTTGTAATCAACCGGACGAGGTTATCCTGATCTTGGTCGCTGAGATCGATGATCGGCATTTCCGGGACTGGGCCGTGGAAGGTGGTGGTTCCAGGGCGTTCGTGTTCTAATCTTATGAACTCGGAAGGGATGGTGTCCATCATAATGGAAAAAGAAGCTATGGCTTGCACTCTCTCCACCTCCATTATAGCTTAACAAAACAATGAAACGAAGTTTAGGTGAACGAACGAAAGCTAGATGGGATATTTATAGAGGCCGATTGATTTTCGAATGGACTTTGCGATGATGGTCCCACCTGAAATCCCGCGCATAGGGGTGAGGTCTCGGCCCTTATGCGGTCTCAAAAAGCATTTCTCTTTTCGAATATGATATATACTGTTTTATTTCTAGGGGACTACTTCTTTACGCGTCCGCATTCCGCTGGGCGGAACGCGGACGCTCCTCCTCTTGACGCATGTCTTTTTTCACCATTTTTCATTTAACCTCGGTTAAGATTTATTAATTTAAGGGTTAATTCTTTAAAAAACCAAATAAAGGTAGATGGATGAACAGTAAGGATGAGCGACCCACAAAAAAAAAAAAAAAAAAACCTTAGGGGTGAGTGAATCTTTTTTTTGGTAATCAAGGTGAAGGAATCTAGTGAGTTTTAAAAGGGACAAGTGACAACTTTTAGGTCTGTGTTAATTATGGTTTAGGTTAGTTAACGCAAGTTTAATATTTTTTTCTAAAAATCAAGGGTACATGAATGAACCTTAAGGGTGAGTGAATCTTAACCACAGTTAGTGGGTGTTAAAAGGGACACGTTGAAACTTGTTGGTGCGCACACTAACTAGTCAGCCAAAGGTTAATATTTTTTTCAATTTTTTTCTAAAAACCAAGGGTAAATGGATGTACTCTAAGGGTGAGTGAATCTTAACCACAATTAGTATGTTAAAAGGGACACATGGCAACCTGTAGGTGCACATGTTAACTATGGTTTAGATTCGTCAATCCAAGTTTAATAATTTTTCTAAAACTAAGGGTAGTTGGATGAATGCTAGAAGTGAGTAAATTTTAATCACAGTTAAATCGGTGTTAAAACATACACGTGTCAAGCAGGGCCCACGTACGTGTTTCTGGGTGGAATGCTCAAATAGAAAGAATCATTCTCCTTAAGAGTCAAATCCTCAACGGGGATAACCAGATTTGGCACATCCGGTTATCACCCCTAGAGGTTGCCACGTGTCTCCTTTGACACCCCTTAACCATGGGTAAGGTTCATCCACCCCTAGGGTTCACCCATCTATTTTTGGTTTTTTTTTTTTTAATATTAATTCTTTTTTTAAAATTAAAAAACTGTTTTTAGAATTTTTTAATATTAAAAACTGTTTTTTAATTTTAAAAAAAGAATTAATATTTAAAAAAAAAACCAAAAATAGGTAGGTAAACCCTAGAGGTGGGTGAACCTTACACACGGTTAAGGGGTGTCAAAGGAGAAACGTGGTGACCTCTAGGGGTGATAACCAGATTTGCCAAATCTGGTTATCACCGGAGATGATTTGGCTCCTTCTCCTTAGAGCAGTGCTCAACGGATCACGGGTCTCTTTCATATCTTACCCATGTCGTCGTGTTCCTTTTAACACCCCTTTGTAAAATGGGATCCCCGGCTACATTTACTATTTTCCTTCTCTCCTTATTTCAAATGTATATAATAGCTGGCACAGTTGATAATCGAGTGATTTTAAATTTTGGGTGGTGCTACGACCGACACCAACATTTATTGACTCTCAATATAATCAATGTTTTGAAAGTTGGACGGTGGCCCAACCGCTGAGGTGGATAGTTCACTGTTGGATGGTTCAATGGTGGAACTTGAAATCCATAGTAACTTTGGCTAGAAAAAAAATGAGTGATTAGCATACTTGGGAAATGGATTTTACAATCCAAGGCTGTGGTGGGTATTTAAGAGAGGGACATGGACCAATGAGGTCCAATCTTGGATTGTAAAATCCATTGCCTAGGTACCTTAACTATTTCCCAAAAAAAATAAGGAAATAGTTAACTTATCCATGAATTCTATTTCCAAATCTAAGGCATCCACCTATTGGTGGACGCCCCCCTCTTAAATGATCTCCACAGTTTGAGAGCATTTAAGAGGGGGCATCCACCAATAGGTGGTTGTCTTAGGTTTGGAAATGCAATTCATAAGTACGCCTATCACTACTCAAAAAAATATGATAGGATCCAAACTTTTAAATATACATAATTGAGCAGTGATAGGCATACCTGAGATATCCATTTTCAAACTTAAGGCTGACCCCCATTGGTACATGTCCCCTCTTAAATATTCACCATAGTTAGTGAATATTTAAGAATACTATAATGAGTATTTAAGAGGGGAACATTGATCAATGAGGTCCAGCATTAAGTTTGCAAATGGATATCTGAGTTACGTTAACTATTTTTCTATATAATTCCAATTGGCTTTAAAAGTTCAGACCAAAATTTCCTTTTGAAAAATAGACACGAAAAGTTTCGGAAAAAAATTCATAAGTTAATGTCTTATTCTTATAACACTGATTAAAAGAAAAAACAATATAAAAGCATCAATGAGTGAATAACTCTCACTAGATATTTACTATAACACATTAATATTTTTTATTAAACATATAAAATAGAGAACATACATAAATCTATATATACAGTAGAGTTATTTAAATAACAGATGGATACAAACTAAAAATGGATAAGTTTGGAGTTAGGAATCATCCCAATACCTGTCACAATAAATTTCTTTCGAAAATGCTGTTTTTGACTAACACAATATTAAATCACTTGTGGCCAATCTTTTGAAGAATATTCTTATTGTGTTTGCCCCTCTTAGAGTAAGGTTTGCTTGCCTTAAACTTGCTAACTATTGACCACCTGAGGATATCTATAAGTTAAGATCATGTTTTCTTGCATTTACAAAACAGAGAATGCAAGCCCATATACTCTCTTCCTAATCTAATCAAATCTAGTTTATTCTTAATTGATGTTAATCCAATATTGTGATGAGATACACTTGAATGATGTAGTGTATCTCATTCATCTTATTACAATACTCCTCTATATTCTCTAATACTCCTACTCAAACAATTAGAGATTGAAAAATCTTCATGTGTTTATCACTAATAAAAATCTGCTTTGACATCTCCTTTTATTTCCACTTGCCACCTTTGATATTTATTGTTTGCTTATTTGAGTATGTTCAGTCGCTTGCTTGTTGAAGGATTTGGTCAAACCAAATAGGCTTCTAATGGGCCAAAAATGCAAGTGCGATACATATGAAATCAACTGCAAAACATTACATAAAAAGAATATCCTTTTACGATTTTTTGGAAGGTAATAATATCCTTATAGATGTGGGTGTGTACATTTAATGTGAATGCTTAGATGGTATAAAAATTTGAAGGGCATTCTGAGAAGAAAAAAAAAACACTTCATGAACATTTTGGGTATAGAAACTTTAGGGACATTTTGGGTAAATTTTTTTGAATGATACATTTAGTATAGAAACCTAACTTAAGGGTGTTTTGAGAACAAAAAAGCTTTAGGGCCTTTTTGGGCATAGAAAAAAATTGTGGGTATTTTGGGTATAGAAACTTGAGGGGTATTTTAGAAATAATGAAGCTAACCGCGTGATCTCATTGGTCCACGGACTCCTTTTAACACCCACTAATTGTGGTTAAGATTCACTCATGCCTGGGATTCACCCATCCAACCTTTATTTTTAGAAAAATAAAATAAAAATATTGATCATAATTTAGTCCATTATTAAATTATTAAAAGGGACACAGTGACACTATGACCAGCTGTAAAGAGAACCTTGTGAACACAAGGACAGTAATAATTTAGAAAAGGGAAATTTTACCGTAAAATTCAATCAACTTCTTAAAACTTGAATGATAGTTTTGAAATCAAGCAAAAATTCAATCAACTTTTTAAGTGTCATTGTCTTTATATATTTAGTAAAGGGTAATTTTAGAATTAAAATAAAATTCAATTGACGTTTTGAACCCCGATCAGTTTCTTTATATTAGTAAATAGTAAAAAAAAATTCAATCAACCTTTTTTAAGTATCATTGTCTTTATTTATATATAAAGAACAACTTTGGAATTAAATAAAATTCAACTAATGTTTTGACTTTTGAACTCATATGAGGCAATTTTATTAGAATTATGTAAAATTCATTTAATGTTTTCAACCCCATATGAGTGAAGGATAATTTGAAATTAAATAAAATTCAATCAACGTTTTGAACCCATATGAGTAAAGGAAAATTTTGGAATTAGTTAAAATTTATTCAACGTTTTCAACTCATAAGAGTGAAGGGCAATTTTGAAATTAATAATTAAAGGGAAATTTTGGAATTAAGTAAAACTTAATGAATGTTTAGGGTAAAGGGAAATTTTAAAATTAATTAGTAAATGACAATTTTAAAATTAAGTAAAACTCAATCAACCTTTTGGTAAAGGGCAACATTGAAATTATCTAAAATTTATTCATCAACTCATAAATTCAATCAACATTTTAAACTCACCCATGCACTTTTCATTAGTAAATAAGAAGTGAAATGAAATGACTCTTAAAAAAAATATTTATTTTGCAAAAATATTACTTCTGTAGGCTTTTACAACCCTGAGTACAAAGGCCTGCCAAGTTTGACTCCGCATTTCGTATTCTATCAATTTTTTTGTCTTAGGTTGAGATTGTAGGGCGTGTGTGTGCGCGTAGCTGTGTGTGTGGTTAGTTAAAAATTACAAAAACCTTGACCAACAATGATTAAAGATGCTTACCCAAAAAGAAGAAAATAGTATATGAATCCACTTACAAGTAACTGGTTCTAATCATCAGTGATAGATATTATAATCCCAACAATCAAAAACTATAAAACAATCCATAAGAATCCGAGAACATCTACGCGCTCAATGATTGTGTGTGCATAGCATCACACGTTTTGTTAAATCAAAATTTAAAACAAATAAATTTTTTTTTGAGATTTTAGAAAAGTGATTATTTTTTTTACTTTGGCTAGGCTGCAACCCCAATTAAGAAGTTTTTTCTTTTTACTTTTATTAAGCTGCAACCCTAATCAAATCAGTTTGATCAGACATGTTTTGATTTTAATTTAACTATATTCTATCAACATTAACCCCCCTATAGGGTTCATTAGACCCAACTTTGACTATAAAAATGATTGATATTTTTATCTTCATGATTTACATATATTTAATGGCAGTGATTTTTTTTTATCAAGTCCTTCAAGAGATCCGTCTTGATATCAAGAGTTGAATTCTAGAATGACCAACCACATTTCACTTTATTAGGCGCCACTCATAATAAGCTAGCTTTAATAAGCATGGCTCAATAAAATGATACTCATTTTATATAGGAAAATAGTTAATGTACCTGGGATCTCACTACAGTTTGTGAGAATTTCAAAATGGGGCACTGACCAATGAAGGCCAGCATTAGGTTTGCAAATGGTGATCTCAGATACGCCTATCACTGTTCTTTTAGGAAAATAGTTAACGTATCCGTGATTCCCATTTTGTAATGGAATGACCACTCCTCATTGGTCCACTCCCCAATTTTAAATACTTACCTACTGTGGTTAAGATTCACTCATTCAGCAATCCAACCATGGTTTTTCAAAAAAAAAAAACCAAAATCTTAGGCCCCGTTTGGTTGCACTTCTGTTATCTGTTTTTTATTTTTAAAAACAAAAATTTAAAAATTTTTATACAAAACATATTTGGTAAACATGTTCTGTTTTCTGTTTTTAAAAATTAGTAACAAAATTTTTGAAAATGAAATAAGCAAAAATTTTTTACTACCTCCATTTTTTAAAACAAAAAACAAAAATAGAAAACACAAACTCACCATCACCACCACCACCATTTACCACCACCATAATACTACTACCACCATCCACCACCACCCACCATCACCTTCACCGCCATCACCACCCACCACCACAATACAACCACCACCACCACCATCACCATCACCATCACCATCACCACCACCACATCACCGCCAACATCACCAACACTCACCACCACACTACACCCACCGCCATCACTCACCACTACCACCACCACCACTACCGCCACCGCCATACACCACCACCACCGCCACCATCACCACCACCACCACCGCCGCCGCCACCACCACCGCCACCGCCACCAATGCCACCATGACCACCACCACTACCGCCATCGCCACACACCACCACCACCACCACCGCCACCATTACCACCACCACCACCATGACCACCACCGCCACCGCCACCACCACCACCACTGTCACCATCACCACCACCACCACCACACCACCACCACCACCGCCACCGCCACCATCACCACCACCACCACAGCCACCGCCACTACCATGACCACCACCACCACCGCTACCGCCACCGCCACCATCATCACCACCACCACCAATGCCACCATGACCACCACCACTACCGCCACCGCCACACACTATCATCACCACCACCGCCACCATCACCACCATCACCACCACTGCCACCGCCACCATCACCACCACCGCCACCATCACCACCATCACCACCACTGCCACCGCCACCATCATCACCATCACCACCAATGCCACCATCACCACCACCACCGCCACCATCACCACCACCACCACCGCCACCATCACCACCACCACACCACCGCCACCATTACCAACGCTCACTACCACACCACCCACCGCCATCACTCACCACTACCACCATCATGAATTGAAATTATTTAATCATATTTACCAAACGTGTTTTTTTATTTTTCTTTTTTTTTAAATAAGTAACAGTTACTAATACCAAACGTGTTTCCTATTTTAAAAAATTGAAAATAAAAAGTTGTTTCTAATTTTTAAAAACAAAAAATAAAAACAGAAAAAACAGAAGTGTATCCAAATGGCCCCTTAGTTTTAATTTAGTTGATCTTAACTAAGGTTAAAGGGGTGTTAAAAGAGACACAAGGTAAGATATGAAACGGACCCATGAGTCCACTTATCACTACTCTTTTGGAAAATAGTTAACGTACCTGTTTTTTTTTTTTTTTTTTTTTTAGGTTTAGGCATATTTATCTAGGTTAGTAGGTTGATTAGGAATTAAGTTAGTATAAATGATAGACCTTTGTAACTGCCGCATCGCCTGGACTTGAACCCCAATCCACTACCCTGAAGGTCATACCACGGGGCAAACCACGGAGGTGTACAAACACTATGTTTTTATGGTACATAATGGCGCCTCATGCACACAAAAACACCCTAAATATAAAAATAATAAATATAATAAAGTTATAATGATGATGATTTTTGTTTTATTTTTTTATTTTTGTTTTTTATTTTTTTTTATGATTGAACATTTTTCTATGGGTGGATTCCTCACTGAATGTGGCGATGATTTGTGTAAAATGAATTTGTCTCCTTTATCTATCTACTACTATAAGCCCACTTTCTCTTGCTGACATGACACTCTCTAAGGCTTCTATCCTTTATTCTCTTCAACTAGGGATGCCACATCCCTAAGAGCCAATAATTGTTTACAACTCAACCAAGCAATCCACGTCACCACTGTGGACCCTACCATCACCAATTCTCACTCCAAACGGTTGTTCTTCTCCCATGTTTAGGTTGTGTTGGCATTAATTATTTTACTGATTAAATCGTAAAAATTGATTATATATATATAATTTGATTACAAAAAAGAAAAAAAGATGGCCGGCCGTTTGATCTTTGTTCCCTTAATAGTGGAGGAAGGGTAGGAAGGTATAGGGTGTCAAGATGGAGATCAACGCAAGAATAGCTGTCGCAATACTTGGTTAACTTAAATGTATTTTAAAACAAAGTATTATTTTCTCATAATCTTACATCATGTTTTTATCCAACTAATTCACCAACCTAGATTTTTGAATGACAAACCACCTTTTAGATTGTTATTGTCAATGGGCCGGGCTGGGGTCTCTCCAGGCCCAGCCCTCGTTTGTAAGGGTTCAGCTCAAGTCCAGCTTAGCCCAAGCCCTCGTAGGGCTTGAACTGACTAGGCCACCCTCAAGGTCAAGGATGGGCTTGTGCTTAAAAGATCAAGAAAAGCTTTTGTTGTGATATTAATAAATAAAAATTCTAAACCACCACCAGCTGAAGAATAACAACAAAGGCGAGAGAGTAATAGAGAGAATGAAAAGAAATAAATTAGATAATTAGAATTAGAAGTCTCTCAACAGTAGGTGGTGGTCTTAAAGCAATGACATATGATAGTGAAAATACTACCATACCCCTATAAATATTCCATTAGAGGACGTTATATAGGTAATTTTAAGTTAAGAGCTTAAAATAAATATTACATTATATATAATGAGGGCCTTGGCCACTGACCCTCATGTTAGCGGGCTTAGTTTTTTTGGGCCTCCCTGAGGCCTACAGGCTTTATAAATAAAAGAGTAATGCTTGTTCCACTTTCCGATTGTCTACTCTCCGATAGTTTTTACTTTTTTTTATACAAGAGACAAAATAAATGTGGTAGGACCCACAAAAAAGTGTCATACCATTTTGTCGTATTGTATAAAATTAGTAAAAACTGCCGGAGAGTGGACGACCAAAAGTAGACATAGCATTGCTCTAAATAAAAAATTATCATTGATTTTACGGGCTTTTGAGGGCTGAACTTGGTGGGTACCCTCACACGAGGGGCAAATTGACAGCCCTACCCATGATAGATAATACACCTTTTAGAAGGATGTAATGGGAATTTCTGGGAAGCTCCATGCGTCAACGATCCTTTGGTCTGCTTGATTGGTAGAAGGTCTCAAACGAGTCATTCGTTTGCTGAGGAGGGGCCTTTAGCCCTACCAAGACACTCCGATGCTTAAGTCAGTATAGGTAGAAGATGAAGTATAGAAGATCAAATGCAAATAGAAGTCATGAGGTCTTGGGATAGGGCCTTTGCTTTGAGCTTAAGGGGAAATATGGTTTGGGTGTGTGAGAATTGGCGATCCTTGATTACTGAGGTCCTCTGGGCACTTATAGGCTGAGATTCTCATGATCATTCATGCTCGTGGATGGCCATACATCTCATGCAATCATTCCAAACCTGTCTGACAAATATCTTACCATAAATGCACATCTCCTCCTTACTAGGTCGGTTCTAGGGCCGAAAGTAGTTCGAGGTGACCCGTATTTAATGTGGGGTCAGGGGTATTCACCTAATTCATGAGTGTATCATTAATGACTTGCCAGAGGATTGAATCCCAAGGTTCAATCTGCCTACGAGGTCGGTTACGCCTGCATTTGAGCACGAGTTCGTCCTTAATTAGAGATGGGTTCGTCCTCAACTAGGGTTGATCTCGTCTTCAATTGGGCATGAGTTCGTCCTTAATTGGGCATGGGTTCGTCTTCAGTTGACCACGGGCTCTTCCTTAGTTGATCACGGGCTTGTCTTTGATTGACTTGCATGTTTGACCAATTTTCTTCATTACAATTTGCCCCTTCATGGTGCTTTGAGCATAGCTCAAGGTATCGCGAATCAAAACGAAAATTGATGACGGGAGCGTACCTTTCTCTAAATGTCATGTCATGGTTGCCGGATGGATGGAGAAGGATATAAAATCATATTGGATAGATGCCAGATGAAACGCCATGCCAGCTGTGCAAAGACAAAGTGTCGTGACAGCTGTGCCTCAGACATTTCACACTCGTGATGGCCCATTTTATCTCATTAATTCTATCCGTCTGTCATCATTACCTTTGCGAGACTCGAGGTAGACGGATAAATACGATGGTATGTTTTCTTGCATAGAAGACCATCGTGCCCTTGAGAAAACACGCGTGTACGGTGGATTCAGGGTGTATCTTCGACATGCTAAGATTTTCTTTTTAGCACACTGATTCGAATTTCTTCAGAGACCATCGTGTCCTTAAACACGAACACGTGTACGGTGGACCCAAAGGGCACTTTCGTCCTACCCAAAATTTCTCATCCTATAAAAGGCAAGAAATCGAAGTGGTTTCTTCACTTCTGTTTTGCCCTTGCTGTTACGCTGTTGCTTTGAGATTTCATCATTTCTTAAAGATTTCTGTGTGAACTTGCCCTCTCAACCTTCCGAATTTGATCAAGAACTTGGTAAGTTCTTGATTCTGCTTTGTTTTATTTTTATTTCTCTCCTCTTTTCTTCTTGTCTTTCTTTTCTTCTTCTCCCTTACTCGAAACCCGAAATCATGAGCGAAGGAAGTAGTTCAGTTAGTGCCCCTGCAGGAGCCTACACTCCGTCTTGCCCTAGGTTTAGGAAATACTAGAGGCATACCCTTGACCATATTAGGGCTCTTTACGAGATTCCCCTCAATATCAAAATTCAGTACTACAAAGCAGACAACTACTTGGTAGATCGTCGTTCCGGAGTTACCGTGGTCCATTTGGCTCAATTGGAGGTTGGTCTCCGGTTTCCTCTCTAACCCATAGTTGAGGACGTGTTGTCATTACTGCAGCTTGCCCCAGGGCAAATTCACCCTCACTTCTATAGGTATATGTCCATGGTTAGCAAGTTTATTAAGGACGGGTACCATGTAGAAGCCCGAGACCTCTTTTACTTCCGAAGCATGAACAAGTGCCCATCCAACGATGAGATTTACTTCAGTTGGGTGACTCGTCCTTCGATCCCTGACTTCATCACAAGTCTATATGACATGGATCGAGGTTGGAGGACTTCATCCTTCATTATCTCAGGCGAGTGGAGGACGGAAAGGGCTCGACCCGTCCCCAATACGTTCCAATCAGGTCGGTCCTTTTGCTTAATTAACATACATCTTTCGTCCCCCGTACCCCGTAATCTTTTTTTTTTTTAATTAAAGCCTCTCAGAAGGATAGGGGGGTTTGGTAGACCCCTACCGGTTTATTAATATAAATAAAATTGGGGGGGGGGGGGGGGGGGACATAAACCTTACCCCTACAGACTCAATAAAATAAAATTTTAATTTCTAACATTTCGAAAAGACTCTAAGCCGAGTTTATCCATCTAAATCAGAGTTCTAACTTTTCTAGGAATAGAATCAACGGTTAAGAAAGAGCCAAAAGTTTGCCTTTGACATCCAATATTAGCTAACTCATCAGCAACTGCATTAGCTTCCCGATAAATGTGATTTATCAAAAGCCCATCCGACATGCAATACTTGATCTGTTTATCCTAATACCAATTTTTCCAAGTACCTGGTTTTCTAGCATTCCACACCTCAACCAGGCTCTTAGAATCCGATTCAATAATTACATTATGAATATGAAGTTTCTTGTAAAGATTTAGACCGTCTAAAAGAGCTCTCCACTATATAGTTGGAACAAATATCATAATGAGAGTAAAAGCATGAAACAAAATTTCCTTTGTGGTCTCGAATAATCCCTCCTCCTCCAGCATTACCAAGATTACCTTTAGAAGCATCATCTACATTCAGCTTAAACATGGTTCGAGGAGGAAAAATCCATTTAACCATGATCACCTGAGATCTACCGATAGGAGTAGATCTAGAAGGAAATGTAGGAGATAAATCAAAAATTTTACTATCATGGGCAGGACTAAGATCACACACCTTTCTAGTGATGAGGCCAATAAGAGATCTAGTATTATGCGAAATACCTTCATGTTTCCTTCGACATGCATCTTTCTATCCAAATCTCCCATACGATCAAGGCAGGCAAAAGAATGTATAGGTCATTATTCCTTGAAGAAGCCGCTCTGAACCATCTTGTTAGAGTACTATGAATAGAATCATGCTTGTAGTAGGGAATAAGAGACCAGGTAGAGAAAGACATCCAAACTGAAGAAGCTAGCTCGTTGTTAGATAGAAGATGGGAAGTATTTTCAGCACAAGAAGTAGAGCAACAATAGCATTTACTAGCCAATGGAATGCCAATGTTTTGAATTGTCAAATCTGTTGGGATAACACGGTGCATGATTTTCCAGCAAAAGACATGGATTTTTGTAGGAATAATTTGTTTCCAAACTGATTTAGCCCAATCTAAATCATCTCCTTTATATCTCAAGATATCCCAAGCAGACTCAACAAAAAATTCTCCCGAAGAAGTAGAGTTCCAAACAAATTTATCTTCCTCATCTGATAAACTATAGTTACCATTCCTAATATCTTCAATGCTAGAAGGCGAGAGGAAGTAACTTACCTGAGATAGATCCCAATGACCTTCATTAAGCATATGAGTTATAAGAGGGTTACTATGAGGAGTTGTGGATGCCATAGAAATGAGAGGAACCTCATTATGCCATCTTTCAAACAAGAAATTTATTGTGTTTCCATTACCAATAAGAGCTAAAGAATTGGAAAGCATCAGATGAAAGACTTCGCAAATAGCTGTCTATAATTTAGAAGAACCTCTGATGGGCAATGCATTCCACACATGATCTATGCAATATTTGGCTTTGAAGAATCACGCCCATAAACAATCCGAAGTGTATATGCACCAGGCTTGTTTAACACGAAAAGCCTTAGAAAATTCAGCAAACTTTCTAATGCCCAACCCACCTTCTGTGTAAGGCAAAGTGCATTTCTTCTAGTTAACCCAATGACGATGCCTACTCTCATCAGAGCTATTCCAAAAAGAAATTGCCATAATTTTATCAATTTTTCCAGCAATTCCAGAGGGAATATTAATACCAGAGATGATGTGTATTGGTGTCGAAGAAAGAACATGCTTAATAAGAATTAATCTTCCTCCAGCAGAAAGAAGTTTTCCGGACCACCCACTATCTCGATTTTGAATTTTTGCAATGAGAAGGAGGAAGTGAGATATTTTTTGTCTACCTTTTATCAAAGGAACTCCCAGATATATAAGATGAAAATGTTTAAATTAAAACCCTGTTCTGAAGGGGATGTTTCTTTTTCTGGCTAAAGGAAGTTTGTCTGAGCAGTAAAGAGAGCTTTTATCCTTGTTTATTTTTGCCCCGAAGAATCTTCATATTTGGAGAGAAATTCAAAAATTCTTTTGATACTTCTAGCACTACCTTTATAGAAAATAAGGGTATCGTCTGCAAATAAAAGGTGGGAAACTGCAAAACCATTTCTTCCCATACCATAAGAAGAATTCTACTGGGAAGATATAACTTTAAGCCCTCTACTTAGAACCTCTTCAACCAGAATAAAGAGAGCAGGAGATAAAAGATCACCTTGTCGAAGACCTCTGGAACTAGTGAAAAAACCATGAAGAAACCTATTGATGATAACCGAGAAGCTTTGATTCTGAAGACAACCTTGGATTAGACTTACAAATTTTGCATTGAACCCAAACTTCTTCAAAACCTCAACAATGAAGTTCCATTCCATGCGATCATACGTCTTAGCCATATCAAGCTTAATTATGATGTTCCCGCCAAAAACTTTCCTGTCCACTTCATTAATCATTTCTTGGGCAATAGTTATATTATTCGTGATGTTCCTACCCTTAATAAAACCTGATTGCTCCTCAAAAATAATTTTAGGGAGAATTGGAGCCAAACAATCAGCTAATATTCTAGAGAAAATCTTATAGAAGAAGTTGCATAAGCTGATAGGTCTATAATCAGAAAAGGTTGATGGATCTTCACATTTAGCAATCAAGGCTATGGCTGTAGCATTAACAGCTTTAGGAATAATCGGATTATGGAAAAAATAATGAACAACCCTTATCAAATCAGTCTGAATAATATCCCAGCAAGCTCTAAAGAAATTCCCATCAAAGCCATCCAGACCAGGAGCACTATCTTCTGAAAGACTGAAAATCACCTGTTTAATCTCTTCCATAGAAGGAAGACACGAAAGTAAGCAATTATCTTCTTCAGTAATCATGAGTGGAATAAAGTTAATTAAGTCATAATCAATAGGACTTTGAGAAGATGCAAGAAGATCTTGAAAATATTTAGAAGCTGCATCGCCAATATCTTGCTGATTTTCTATCCAATCCCCCAAGTCATTTTTTATTCTCTTAATATTATTCTTTTTCCTTCTTTGGTTAACAATGGCATGAAAAAACTTCGTGTTATTATCATCTTCTTTAAGCCATTTGATCCTGGATTTTTGTTTCCAATGTATCTCTTCTTGTATCATCACCTACTGTAAGTTCTCCTTCAGAGTAGTAAGCTGATTTTCAATTCTGTCAGACCTAGACTCTTGTAGAGCAATCTTCGTTTCACAAATTTTCTCTTCCAACTCTTTAATCCAAACAAAAATATTTCCAAAAGTTTCTCTTTTCCAACTCTTAAGAGAGAATTTTAGTCTCTTAAGCTTTAGAAAAAACCAATGATAGGATCTGCATCGACTGGTAAAGCCCAAGATTCTTCAACTGACCTTTTGAAATCCAAGTGAGATAATCACATCTTCTGAAACTTGAAGTTGGAAGGCCTTCGAGCATAACTAACTTCAAACTTAATAAGGAGAGGAGCATGATCTGAATTGAGCCTAGATAAATTAGAGACCTGGGGAGCAGGTAGAATATTACTCCAATCCACATTATAGAAGGTTTGATCCAACCTGGCATAAATTCTGTTAAGGCCTGCTTGATTGTTGCACTAAGTGAATTTGCTACTAGAATACCCTGCATCTATAAGCCCCATATCATTGATAAAAGCATTTAATTCTTCCATAGACCGAATATTGGGCTCGCGACCTCCCATTTTTTCCCCCGGGGAAGCAATAGCATTGAAGTCACCAGCAAGCAGAAGAGGACCATTAAATTGAGATAAAAGTAAAGATATATCATTCCAAAGAATCTGTCTGTCATTACTAAGGCATTTAGCATAAATGAATCCATATCTGATCTTGTCTAGGTCATGAATATTCACATCAATAATTAATGCTTGTTCAAGAGAAGCAAATAGAGAAACTTTCAACTAATCTTTCCAGAAGAGCCATATTTTAGGGTGAGAGAGATAACCCGGCATATTAAGCAGCTTACTAAGGGAACCAATATTCGTAGAAGGCTGCATGGGTTCCATAATAGCAATCATTGATATATTATATGTTTCCATTAATTTCTTTAATTTGGCTTTAGAAGCTAGGTTCCCAACTCTTCTAATATTCCAAGATAAGATGCTAATAATTGGAAACTAGAGAGTTTTCTTCCATCAATAATGGAGCAAGCGTTCTAGATCGAGTTATTCGGGTCCAATGGAGGAATGCCTTTATTTTTTATTGGTTTAACTCCTTTTCATCATTTGTCCTTGACAATTTTTTGATCTTTTTCATCTGAGCAAGAAAGTCTTTAGCTTCTTGTATAAAATTATCTCTATGCTCAAAGGAAACTGTTCCAACATTCGTATGGAATTTAGTTGAAGATGAAGAAAGCCAGTTGATGTCTCTAAAAGACTTTTTTTTATAGGGGTAGAGAATTTTGCATTCTCTTCTCTAAATTATGTAAGTTTGGCTTAAAGGTAATAATAAAATCCGTACCATTGTCATCGAAGGAGAGGTATTGGTCATCAATAATCTTTGTTGACTAAGATGAAGCGATTTTGTGATGATGATTGCTTTTGATCAGAAGTTCTCCTTGCTGCTTAGAGATCTCATCTCTTATATCCATAACCTATAAATCTTTGAGGCTATTATCATCCAAATCTACTACCTCCTCAGAGTCTTTAATCAATTCTGATTATGCAATTTCCGGGTTACTAACCTCAACTCTTTATTTATTCCCAGCCTATTCTTGATTCTGAAAAGCCTCAAGACTTTGTTCATTCAAATCTACTTCTGAATGTAGATCTTTATCTACGGTCTTTAACATCAAACCTGAAACTATGTCTTCAATATGGGATTCTTTTTCTAATATTTTATGTGAGATATACTTATCATTCTGCAGATCTGTATTCCCATCCTTATAGGCCTCATCCTGTGCAACAATTGATGAGGAAGAAGAGCCACAATTATGATTTTGAACCTGATCTGAAATAAAGACATTGGAGGGATACGGAATGGGGGATTTGCCAGAAGGAATCTCATTCGAATGAAACCTCTTTTAAAAACCATTGCTTTGTTTGATTCTTGGGCTGTTCTTCATCGTCTTGTTGATGAACTAGGTTTCGAGGTTTAGGTCTGCCTTTCTCGTATGAGACAACATTGTGCCCCAACTTTTTACATTTAGCGTAGTACCGAAACTTCTTCTCATACTCCACCTTTTGTCATCTGCCGTCATCACCTATTCCCAGCCAGAAGCGATCTGGATTGTACTTTTGAATATCTATCTCAATGTAGATCCTAGCAGCACTAGGCCTTGTTAAAGTATTCGTGGCTCCATCAAGTTTAAGTACCTTACCGAAGATCCTTCCAATTGAAGTGAGGGCGGAGTCATTGAATAGATGAAGAGGAAGGTTTGGGAAACTCATCCAAATCCGCACCAAGGATGGTTCCATACCCGCTAAAAAAGATGGAGTCCATTTGAAGAATCTGAAGAGGAAGCCATTGATATAAATAACTTCTTTTAACCAAACCATAAGGAAGTCCTCTTCCGATAGAAATCTGAATAGTATGTGTCGCACATCAAGAATCCCAACTGTAAAATCCAGTCGAAGACCTTCAAACTTCTTCATGTGGAACTTTATAGCATCAAGTGAGGGACGTCCATACACACGCTTAGCAACTAATGATAAACGATGAGGAGCAGCAAGGGAGTTAGATTCTTCTTCAGTGAAATAGATTGTTGGTTCTCCCTTAAATGATGCTGGTTTTTTTATATGAACAACACATAGATGATCCACCAGAGAAGATGGTTGATTCCTTACCACTGCAGCATAGGATGGGGGTAAATCCGATGGCTTAGAGGAGGGATCTCCCTCCCCACCGCCGGCAAAACTAGGGTTGACCATGAAACCCTATCAACGCAGCCTCTAGAATCTTGCTAACATGCACCTAAAATCTTATTTCACTAAAATGCACCTCCAGAGAAATTTTTTTGAAAAAAACAGCCTATTTTTTTCCCCATACCCCGTAATCCATCCTGGTAACTGATGTCTTTTTTTCTTTCCTGTGCAGCCAAATTGAAGGTGCATTTCAAGCGTTTGGAAGAAGACGAGGTTTGTCGTCTTAAAGAAATTTCCACCGAGAAAGACAGGGATTACGTCAGTTGAAAACCAAGGAAAGAACTCGAGGAAGAACTTGAGAAAGAACTTTAGTGCTTAGGTGACGGGGAAACAGTTCGCGCTGATTCAAATTCTCAAGAAGGTCCCTCGTCCTTCGTTGAAGCTAAAATGGAGCTCAGAATCATTCCCACTTTGGCCAAGATCCCCCGTGCATCCGGATCTACCCTGGTCGGGGAGGAAAGTAAATCCACAAGACAGACAGTATAGACAGTGGAGTTCGGTCCGACTCCCGTGTCGAAGGCAACTACCCCGGAAGCTGTTGCTTAGCAGAAAAGGAAGCTGGCAACACTGGCCGAGTGAGAGTTCCACAAGAAGAGGAAGGAGGACGAGTGTGAACGAGCTCATCAAGAAAAGGGAATAGCTCCTGAGGCATCTGCTCAGCCTCGTTAGACACCTCCTCTTGTGTAGATTGTCCTTGTTCGTCAACCTACAGTCTATGTGGGTGCCTCGCCGTCTATTCCCGACGTAGTAGCAATTGACTAGACAGTCCCCGTTGTAACGACCCAAAATTTTAATATAAATAAAAGTATGGGATTATAGATTCTTAACGGAAATTAATTAGTTAAGTGTTTGTTTGATTGGTGAAAAGTGGGTTTTACTCGGGATTGGATTATACCAATAAAACTTTAGTGTTTTTCCTCAAAAATTGTACATAATGTATGGATCGACTATCTGAACGATTACTCGTCGTTTCAGTTCCATCGTGTATCGATTCGCGAGACCGCGGGGGTCTTCAATGTAAGAAAATTGAGAAAACAAGGAAATTCCAGTTTTTTTCGGAATTCAGTTGGGACTCCATATTTGTTGGAGATTCTAATAGAAATCCATACGACTGATATCACAGTGTGCCGGTCGACTGTCTGTTGTTTCGGTAGTTAATCATCTCAAACGAAGAAACGACATCATGCTTTGTGTTTGAAATCAGGAAATTAGTAGGTTTTGCATTTTTCTCCCAGACTTGCTTTTGACTGTCAAAACTCAGTATTTTTCCTTGAAATTTCTACAGCAAGTGTCGGACTGACCCAAGTTCAGTCACCTGAAGTTTCATCAAAATCAAAGGTCGTTTAGTGGGGTTTCAAAAGCCGTATGCGCGGAAAAATCAGGAAAACAGTCAACTTGTCAAACGAGTTGACCCGGTCATCTTTCCACACCATTAATGGTCATGTGCTTTACACATGATCTCACCCCAACACCTTGCCTATATGAGGGGGGAAAGCCCTCTCATTTTACACGATTTATCATTTTGGGAAGGAGCTCTACTAATTTCTAGAGAGAGAAAGTGTTAGAGAGAGAGTAGAGAGAAAGAAGAGAGAAGAAAAGGGGAACCTACCTGGTGTATTTAGACGCTCCCGATGCATTGGCAGCATCCGATTTTTTCCCCGATACCTCAGTTGGCATGTAGAGAGAGAAGCTCTACCTTGGGGTTAATCGTCCTCTTGAGCGCGTTGGCGGTGTCCGTTTCGGACTTAGACGTCTCGAAAAGCATGAAAGTGGTAAAACCCTTCCATCTCTTCTTTTTTCCCTTTTATTTAAGCTATTTGATTTATGTGGAATGGATGTGTGTGGTTTGTCGTGGATGAAAAAGGGTCGGAGACCCCATGGATGTGTATGGATGAGTGGATGAGCGTGGAAAATGAGTAGAGGGGTATAGCCCTCGGTCTAGGGTGTAAAAATCCTGGATTTAGGCTTACTGTGCAGTGAGCGATCGATCACTCTGTATAGGCAATCGATCGTCAACATGCAAATGCCTGGGCGACCGATCGCCAGTGCCCAGAATGGGGTTTTTGGGCTATGGTGATGTAGGGACTTCAACTGACCCTCGGGGAGTCTGGATTGGGTCCCAGATATGATGGATCATCACTCTAGTGTGACGAAAAGTTGAATTGAGTGTCGTGCAGGACGATGGATGGACCCATCGGCCTAAATACGTTCCCTATCGGAACAACCTTGTACGATGTGATGGTGTTTGAGTGTTTGTAGGGCGATGAATGGACCCATCAGCCCGAATATGTTCCCTATCAGAACAACTGGTATGATGTGATGATCTTTAAACGTGGGTAAGGCGATGAAAAGGTTCATTGACCAGATAATGTTCCACACCGGAAAGGTATACCTTGGACTTGGTCCTCGGGCGTGAGGTCCAAATGTTCAATTATTCAAGTAGGGCATGAATAATTGGAGATTTCCTACGGTTAGAAAACCTAACCTGTGTGAAATGTTGTCTGTGGTCACTCTTTGATTAGGTCCGAAGAGGCGGCATCTCTTAAGAGCCCGAGTTTCTTCGTGACTGATAGTCGGGAGAGTTAGGTTGATATTGGGCCTATAGCCCAGGTTTAATTGGGGTCTACGGACCCAGTGATATATTGAGTTTACGAACTCAATAATGTTACTTTGGGAAAAAATTGTTCTGTGTCGGCAGGTATGCACCCAATAAAGACTGTGATGTACAAGATAGTTGTCTTAAAGGATGAGGTTCTGTAAGGGCAGTTACATTCCAATAGAGGTTAGATTAAGTGATGTGATGTCAGTATCTGACAGAATTTGATGTCGAGGTGGTTCCTGATAGAGTGTGATATGTCAGAGGTGTTGTTCTTGAAAAAGTATGATATATCAGAGGTGTTATTCATGGCAGTCATCGGGTAAAGGCCCGGGTTATGTGTGGATTGATATCTATGGATTCTCTTTGGAGAGGTGCGTGACTGATCCTCGGGAGTGGGTGTATTAACATCCATAGATCCTCTTTGGTGAGGTGCGTGACTGATCGTTGGGAGTGGTAGATTAATATTCATGGATCCTCTTTGGTGAGGTGCGTGACTGATCGTGGGGAGTGGTGGATTGATATCCATGATTCCTCCTTGGTGAGGTACGTGACTAATTGTCGGGAATGTATGAAGTGTTATCCAGTGATTTTATCAGATGAGGTCAAGAGAAAAGAATGTTGGCTTGAGGGGTGGGGACCTCTGTACTTTGGTATGTTTCAATAGTACCTTGCGGTGAAAGGCCTTGTGAATTCAGCAGAGGATGACCCAATATAAGATGAGTCTAAGGGTAATAAGATACCTGAAGGTGAAAGGCCTTATGAATTCAAGGATGACCCAAAAGGTTGAGTTTTAATAGACAAGATACCTTGAGGTGAAAGGTCCTGTAGATTCAAAGGATGGCCCAATAGAGGTTGAGAAATGGGCATCATTATACTTAGGTATGTCCCGAGACAGCTAAATAAATAAGGATCACTATACTTAAGTATGTCTTGAGATGGTATAAGATGTGGATTGTGTGATGAGTCTAGGGACTCAAGATTGTACGAAGTCTAAGGACTTAAGGTTCGAATTCATTGGATGTAAGCCCGTTGATCTCGATAGTTATCATGGTAGTATGAGATGTTATAGTAATGGATTTGTATGATAATAATGGATTCTGGAATGGATAATGAGTCTGCGGACTCAAGAATAGAACAGTACTTTTGTTATCATGAACGGTGATTATGTGATCTTGGAAATTGGAGGTTGGGAACCTCGGGATAAGTTGAAATAGCCCTAAGTGACCTTGGGTTACGGTTCAAGATATTATATTATATCGTTATTGATGCTTGTTACTAGGTGGAAAATAGCCTAGATGGATTGTGGATTTTGCTGGGCTCTATAGCTCACTCCTCTCATGTCATGTCTTCAGATTCTGAAGCGGTTACCAGTGGGCAAGGAGCTATGCTTGATAGAGTCTGGAAAGTGTACTAGCATAGTTGTGCCATCAAAAGTAAGGGCTACTGTAGCCAGTAAGGTAACACATTTGCTTATGATGGGTTATTGTGATGACCAGTTGTTATTGCTTATGAAAGCTCATAAGAAAGATTTAAAATTTCTGCATTTTCGCGGGTAAAGTCTTCCACATAAGTGGTTATGAAGAATGGGCACGTGTCTCGGAACTTGATTCCTTAGGCGTCGGTTCGGGGCGTCACACCCATCTTCCAATCCATTATCAAGGTCGGGTCATGTGCCTTGACTACCAGAGATACATCCTTGGACAGTGGTTCAGTGGCCATTTCCTAGACTCGAGGATCAAGGCTTCTGCCTGACATGGCCAAGTCCAAGGTCTGGACGGGGATGCGACTCGAGGTCGTTGGCTTCTAGGTCATTGCAGGGGTAAATGCTTCAACCCAAATCTTCCCGTGCTTAGTCTTTTTTTTCGTATTTGCAAATTTTTACATGCCTTTCTTTTTTTCAAATTATGAATTCTTGGATGGAGCTGTCAGAATACTTTGCTCGTCAATGCATGGTGGTGAAAAAGTGAAAAACCCGGGCGGCGAAAGTAGAGGCAAAGAAAGCTTCTGATAAGGCCAGCATGAATGCTAAGCCCGATGATGCCTGTGACCAATTGAACCTAGCACAAATCGAGTTGCCAATCTTCGGGAATAGCTGGACATAACACAAGAAACTGTCCAGAAAGCAATCGAGGACGAGAAGAGAGGTAAGGAAGAGGCTGGCCACAAAATTCAAGAACTTGAGGGCGTTGCCGAGGCATTAGTAGGGAGATTGATGATTTGGAGGCATCGAAACCGAAGCTCATCCAAAAGCTTCGGGATAATTATCAGGCCGAGGCCGAAAAAATGGTGCTGGCGGACCACAAAGAGACAGAGAAGGAGATTATGAAAAACTTCAAGACTCTGGCCTCCTGATCTCTTTTCCTCCTACCTCTCAGGATGAGATAGTCACTCGCTTCGAAATCCCCACTCGAGATGTTATTAATCTTAAGGATAGAGAAGAGGTCTAGAGTCAAGCCATCCGGGAAGAGGTTCAAAACGAAGAAAATCCTCTCCTCCCGGAAGAGCCTACACCTGTCCCTCCTGAGATACTCGTTGTTGAGCCCACTTCCGACTTGCTCGAGTTCTCTGCTACCAAAACCTGCTCCTTCCTAGGCTGTTGTTGCCGAACTTGTCCCTTCCCAGGCCGTTGTTGCTGTAAGCACCCCATTTTTGCACCCCCTATCCCTCTTCACATTTCTTCAAATGCTTTAAAGTTCAACCAAGGCCCAAGCCCAGTTGGCCAAACTTATACCCAAACAAACCAATCAAACCCAATTACTTAATTCTATTACCCAAGCCCAAGTAGCCAAGCCCAACTACCCCATTGTCTTAGCCAAAGCTTAATTACCATAGCCCAAGCCCAATTGCCATAGCCAAAGTCCAACAACCATAACCCAGGACCCATTTACTAACAACCCATAATTCATAAGATCTAGTCCACATACCCACATACATTCAACCCTCATCTAAATCCCACAAACCCAAGCTCACTTTTCACTTTCATACAAAAGACCTCTTATTTTTTCTTTAAACCCCAAATAGCCCTATTTTTGTGTCTACACACCTTTTTAACCACCTAATAATCTCTCACCAAGTATACACCTTTTTTACCACTCAATCACCTCCCTTACTCTCTTACACCTCTTACGACCCATTCTTACACCTCATACAAAATAATTAATTCTCTTACACCCTTTTTGACCACCCAATCACCTCTCACTAAATATACACATTTTTTATTACCCAATAATCAATTACACCTCTTTTGGCTAACCAATTACCTCCTTTCTTCTCACCAAACCATCTATTAATTACCAAATTATCACAACCCCTTGAAAACTCTATAAATACAAGACCCTCACAAGTCATTTTTCTCATCTCCAAAATCCCAAGTGGAAACCCTAGCTCTCTATCTTCTCTATCCAAAAACCCTTCTAAAGAATTCTTAAGTCTCAAAGCCAACACACCCCTTAAGCCTCATGATCGCTTAGAAGACTCTCATCCCTTATATTTCTTTTTAGCCTTGAAGAAAGTTAGAAGAAGCTAAGGTTTAGAGTGTGTAGAGAATTCTAGAACTAAAATCTTAGAGTTCTTCACTAACTCTCTTCCTTTGTGGACTCTAAAAATCCCTCATTTCTTGGAGCATTGGAGAAGAAGCCTTGTAAGAGTACACTTCTTTTATCATTTTATTTTCTTCTTTGTTTAATGTTTATCTTTTTCTCTCTTCTTGATTTCTAGTCCTAGTCTAGAATCATTTAGAGAGCCTCTCTCTTCTCAAGCATAGTTGGGTCTCTCCATACCAATCTAATGGTGTAGAGGGACCCCATTTCACATACAAGGAGAGATCCTCATTATCCTTTTGTGTACCTACAAGTGTGGATATGGGTAGGCCCATAGAGAGTGGAAGCTAAAGCTATACCTCTTTTCATTTTGTTTCTTAATTGAGATTCTAGTCTTTTTTCATGAATTCTTTGTGAAAGCACATCCTCTCTCTAACCTTCATTAGGGCGACATTACATCATTTATAATGGTGTAAATGAACCACATTAAAAGGGAGATGATACGTTTTCAATTTCTCTACTTGTCTCTTCTTTTCTTCTTATTCTTCATGTTTTATTTTGATGGGCAAAAGATGGTTTAAGGACATAAGAAAGTATGTTTTCCAAAATGCCTCATACTAAGACAATTGTATTTGATTTATCATCAACACCAATCCAACAAATTATGTGTTGGCAATACACCATTTACTATTCATAATGGAAATATCCCTCTATATGTCCGAAATACGCTCTTTTAGCCTAACCTCTTCTTAACCTTCTCTTGAGTAAAATTTGACTTTAATTAAGTTTGCCAAAACCCTACCTATATGAAAAAAAAAAAAAAACATAATAAAATCTCAAGATACCAAAAACATTCAAATATAACTAAAATACCAAAAACATTCAAATATAACCAAAATACCAAAAACATCAACCAACTGAGCATTCTTACTTGTAAGAACTAGTATGGCTTGATCCCACCAAGTCGGATAAGGAGGTAGCCCTAACGGGTCCAGCTCACCTAGGATTAGTTTCTCTTTCCCCCTTAATCTTGCTTTATTTACTTAATTAATATAATTAAATAACATACTTAAGTTATATTTGGATTTCTTCTTTAATTGGCTTAGACATATTGAGTAGGTTACCATCTCCGGATGGGGGCCCTAGGGTGCCTAACACCTTCTCTGGGGCTTAATCGAATCACTTACCTATAATCTTATTTTGGACCTTATGCCTTATCCATTGTATATTTGAGATCATATTTTTCGTTAATAAAATAGGTGGTGACTCTTATTTTAGGCGTTTAGCGTTATTCCTCTGTAGGGCGGGACCCGGAAGGAAAGATGGTACATTCCCTTGCTCATAGCTGCCGAAAACCTCCCACCTCTAGAATGATTATGGTTTCTTTCTTTTCTTTGTTATGAGCATACCTAGCTCGGATGAACCTAAGTTTTTTTTCCTTTCTTTCATTTTCCTTTTATACAAGCATACCAAGCTCTGATGGGCCTTTTTCTTTTCTTTACGAGCATACCCAGCTCTAATGGGCCTTTGTCTTTTCTTTCTTCTATAAACTTTTGTCGGTCTTCCAGATGCAATGAATAAAAACTTACTTTTTGCTACTCTTTATTTCGTGTGTTTTTATGTTGAATAGACCTAAGTTTTGCTACGTACGCATGCACCTATACGGATCGTTAGTGATTAGGCCACACTTACCCCTTTCGGGCATAAGATGCTCTAAAGATGGAACATGATTGATTAGGCCGTGCTTGCCCCTCATAGGTGCATGTGCTCAGAGGACGGAAAATTATAGGTTAAGCCATTCTTGCCCCTGATGGGTGCAAGTGCTCAAAGGACGGGACATCAGAGGTTGAGCCATTCTTGCCCCTTAAGGGTGCAAGCGCTCTGAGGACGTATCATTTGGTGGTAGAACTATTCTTGGCGCTTTGAATACGTAGCATTTGGTGGTAGAGCCATTCTTGCCCCTCACGGGTGCAAGCACTCTGAGTACAAATCTCGGAGGACGGATCATTATACTATAAAGGTAAATGTCATCTACATGTTTGTTTGTATATTTCCATATTTTTCTATTGATAAAATCGTTTACGATTAATGATATTCCAAGAATTTTTGGATAGGCTAACCTATCGTGTTTTTAAGTTAGCACACCCTAGGACTTCCGAGTCTTTCAACAACGTAAGGTCCCTCCCAATTGGGCCCGAGCTTCCTGTTATTCACTTCACGAGTATTTTGAAAGACCTTACGTAAGACGAGATCCCCAACTTGGAGAGTCCTCTTCCTTACTTTTTTATTGTACGACTTTCTGAGTTGTTGATGATATCGTGCTACTTGAATACTCGCTTGTTCTCGTCGTTCATCCAAAAGATCCAAGTGTATTGCCATCAACTAATGATCTTTGACTTTTTTTCCTTGCTCTTATCAGTCTTTCATCAAGTACGGATCGTCAATAAACTAATCTCTGTAGGGGATTAGGTCTCCTATTTCGTAAGCTAGTAGGGGTCTCATTCGTGGGGTTCCTTGGTGTAGTTCTATACCCCTATAAGACATTGTGTAGTTCACTCATCCACTTTCCTTTAGCTTCAGTTAGCCTCTTCTTCATGACCCCCAAAATACTTTTGTTAGCTACTTTGGCTAATTCATTTCCTTGCGGATAATAGGGAGAGGACAAAATGTGCTTGATCTTAAGTTCATGACATAAATTCGCTATTACTTTTCCCACAAATTATTTCCTGTTGTCAGTGATGATTGATTGAAGGATGCTGAATCTATAAATGATATGCTCTCAAATGAACTTCTTGAATTCTTGCTCTGGAATTCGGGCAAGTGGAACATCTTCAATCCATCTAGAGAAATAATCTGTCGCCACCAAAAGGAAGATCATGTTCCCAGGAGCTTTAGGGAGTGGTCCTATAATATAGAGTCCCCATCGTGCAAATGGTTAGGGCTGCATGACGGTATTAAGTTCTTATGGAGGGGCATGGATTTCTTGGCACAATGTTGACATGTGCTACACTTTTGAACGTACTTCTGTGATTCTACCTGCATATATGACCAGAAATATCCATGTCCGAGGACACGTTGAGCTATTGTCCCCTCCAGAGTGGATGCCGCAAATCCCTACGTGGAGCTCAACCAGAATTCTTTCGATGTCAGATGAATGTACACATTTAAGAAGATGATCCCCATAAGATTTTCGATAGAGCTCTCCGTCTAAGAAGGTGTATCAAGGTGATTTGTATTTTATCCTTCGAGATTCTTTTTGGTCAATAAGGAGGGTTCCATCCTTCAGATAGGCTAATAATCCCGTCATCCAGCTCATTGTTTTACTTATTAGTAAGATTTCTTGTGCTTTCTGATGGAGCTCAATTGAAGGACATTCTTTATATTCGACAAGGATACTTCGAAATTAGCTAGTCTGCATCATAGAAGCAACATATGCCAAAGCATCTGCATGTCGATTGTCATCTCTTGGGACATGCTGAATCTCTATGATGTCAAAAGCTTCACATTGAGTACGAAAAAGGGTAGCATATCGACGCATCCTATCATTACGTTATTCATAGACACCATTAAGTTGATTTACTACGAATTGGGAATCACAGAACACCCAAAGTTTTTTGATGCCTAAATCTTTCGTACCTTCGAGCCTAGGCAGCAGTGCCTCATACTCAGACTCATTATTAGAAGCGGAAAACCCTAACCGTACCATCTTCTCGATTTTGACATCCTTTAGACTAATGAGCATGGCACCGAGTCCTAAACCACTGACATTTAAAGATCCATCTACGTACAACCTCGAGTTATTCCTTATTGTCATCCCGTCCTACCCTTGAGCTCTGTCATCAACATCTTGTGGGAGTTAGTGACGATCTTGGTCTAACATCAGATCAACGTCTCCTACAAGGAAGTTTGACAAGAAGTTTACAATAGCTTGTCCCTTTTCTAATACCCTTAGATGATACTGAATGTCAAATTCACTAAGTGCCACAGCCCATTTTGAGATTTTTCCGGCTAACTCAGGTCGTCCCAACACACTTTTAAGTGGGTATGCAGTGATGGTAATTATTGTATGTGCTTGAAAGTAAGTACGTAACTTTTCAACAGAAAAGACTATGCCGAGACATACCTTTTCGAGCTGGCTATAATTGGACTCTGCCCTAAGAAAGGTCCTGCTAGTGAAATAAATAGGCTTCTCCATGCTTTCAACACTTCGAACCAATACAAAGCCTATAAAAAGCTCGGAAACCAATAGATAAAGACACAAGAATTCTCCTAGTCAGGTAAAGAGATAATGGGGGCAAAGCCCAAGTATTCCTTCAAGGCGGAGAAGTCTTGAGAACACTCCTTCATCCATTTGAAAAATTGTGTCCTTATATAATAGCTTGAAGAGAGGTTGCACCGATCGGAAGATTTTGAAGTAAATCGATTGAGGGTGGCAATTTGCCTCGTCAACTTTTGAATCTCTTTCTTTGTTTTGGGTTCCGACATGTCAAGGAGAGCTCATATCTAGGTAGGGTTTGCCTCAACCCGCCCTGGCTTACCAAATAGCCTAACAATTTGCCCAAAACAACACCAAACATATATTTTTCCGGGTTCAACTTCATGTTGAAGGCTCGTAGAATTGAGAAGGGTTCATTCAAATCTGCTGTATGGGTTTCTCATGTTTTGCTCTTAACCACAATATCATCCACGTACACTTCGACCGTCTTCCCGAGCAACAGGCTGAACATCGTCGTCATCAGATGTTGATATGTGAGACCAACATTCTTGAGGCTAAAGGGCATAACCTTGTAGCAAAAAAGGTCTCGTTCCGTGGTGAAAGCAATCTTCTCCTGATCTTCTTAGGCCAGACGAATCTGGTTGTAGCATGAATACCCATCCATGAATGAAAATATTTCATGGTCAGCAATTGAATTAATAATTCTATCAATCCTAGGCAAAGGAAAAGAGTCTTTTGGATATGCTTTATTTACATTAGTAAAATCAATACAGACTTTGACTTTTCTACTTTTCTTTGGAATTGCTACAACATTTGCAATCCAATCCAGGTATTGAATCTCCCGGATGAACCATGCCTTGATGAGCTTGTCAATTTCTTTGTCAACTGCTTCGTGGAAGACAAGAGCAAGTCTTTGTGGCCTCTGCTTCACCAAGGTAATGGTGGGGTCAACATTTAGATGATGACAGATAACTTCTGAGTTGACTCCTGGCATGTCGTCGAATGATCAGGCAAAAACGTTCAAATTCTCCTTCAAGAAACACAGCAACTTGATTTCTTCATCCGTAGTCAGGCCCCTCCCGATATGGACCACTCACAACGTTCCTTTTGTCCTCACGTCAACACCCCTCATTGGTTCAATGGATGAACTCTTGTCAATCTCAGCTACTTTCCCATCCTCAGTTGCCTCGCACTGTAATTACTACCTTGGCGAGCTTGGCAATGTGAGATGACACTTTTAAGATGCCAATTGATCCAGTCTAATCTCCTTCGGCCCCTCTTGGGTAGGGAATTTCAGCACTTGATAATAGGATGATGGGACGACCTTCATCTCATGTCTCCACTACCTTCCAAATATGAAATTGAAAGGGCATGGAGCGTCGAGGACGGAGAATCTTATCGACAAGATGATTGGTCTGACCTGAACATGCAATGCAATTTTGTGGAGTGGTTGCATCGAACTTCCATTGACCCAACCAACAGGGTTTGTGTTGGGATTAATGTGGCTTGATCTAATCCCATTTGAACAAAGGTTGAAAGATAAAGAATGTCCACTATACTCCCAAAGTTGACGAGCACCCTCTTTATATTGAAGTTGCCGATCTTCATGGTGAGGATGAGAGCATCGTAGTGAAGTCAGACAACCGACTGCATATCCTTGTCATAGAAAGTTAGGGCTTGCTCAATGCCCCTCATCCCTGGTCGTACTTGACAGACTTCAGCCACATGGAATAACTTTCTAGCCTTCGCTCGGAATTCTTGCGCCAAATCAAGCATGGGCGATCTTGCCTGATGAATGACACTGACAGTACTGGCTCGTGCTCCGCTTTCTCCATGAGGACCTAGATTCGAAGGCTCTTCAATTCGGGGCATGCCATGTGGTACTTACGTGCCCTGTTTTATTGTTGGGGACAACATATTCCCCCAAATAGCCTTCTCCTACCAACTTTTCCAAGTATTCTCTTAATACTCAACAATGATTGGTCAAATGGCCCGGACTTTTGTTATAATGACAAACGTCCCAGGCACTTAGTCTCGTGGGAACATTAGCGATGGGTCGTGGCCAAACAAAGTATGACTCATTGGACATGGTATGCATAATTGTAGCTAGGCTAAAAGTGAAATTTATCTAACCGGGTAGGTTTTGGTAGGTGCGCCTCTCAGGTCATAATCCTTGGTCTAGTTGATGTTGATGACTTTGATTCTGGTTAAATTGATACGGGTGCCTGTCCGACTGAACCCGCTGCTGATTTTGACTCGCTCGTATCCTTACTTGTACTTGCTCTCGTGACTCGCCGTCTTCAGGAGAAGAGTACATTGGTCTTTTGCCTAAGGCAGATGACCGCTCCGTTCTCTCCACTCCTTCCACTGGAGAGGAGGCTTTTGGCTTATCTCGTGATTTGAGATCGTCCTCGAATATAACATACTTCACTGCACGGACCAGCAGGTCATCCAGACGTTTAGGCCGGTCCAAGGCGATAGATTCATACAGCTTAGACCCGATGGGCAACGCATTTTTGAACGTTGATGTCGCGCCCCAAAATCTCACCTAGTTTAAAGTGAGACCTTGACATGTGACTTAACCATTAGAGCACCCTGTCATAAAGCATTTAAGGCATACTAAAATATGAACTTGAAATTTTTTCTTCAATTTACCATGATCAAATCTAATATCTCAAATTAAAACTAAAACATAATAAATAATTCAAATCATCCATCATGATTTCCAACTATCTATCTAACCTAACCACAAATCTAAAATTAAATCTATTACAATGTCTTGAATTCCAAATTTAAATACTGATAATTTAATTCCCAGAAATTGCTAACGATCCAGATTCCATTCACCATCGGGATAATCACCTGCTGGATCTTCTTTTTCCTCTTCGTATTCTTCCTCGTCCCAAGGTCTAGGTGCACAAACATCAAACCTAGAACCTACTGACAACAAAGTCATCGACTGAGTAACAAATTACTACGTTTATATAAACTCCTAACTAACAATATTAATATAAAACATAAATCATGATTTAACAATATATGTAAGCATATAAACAAATCAGAGTGCGAAAACATAATTTCTAATCAATCCTTATATGTGCTAACTTGTACATATCTTTCTTACTTATCTTACTTGTCTTTCTTTATCGTGAGTGTATTCAACAACATGCACTGTGCAATAACTTAATTAAGATAATTCTACCCCATATATTGGGTAGAGACTAACATATACCTTACTTATCGAGGTATCACATGGTTTACACATTATCCGGTGTATACGGCTTATCTACACATTATCTGGTGTATACGGCTTTTCTACACATTATCTGGTGTATACAGCTTGTCTGTACATTATCCGGTGCGTTCGGGTTGTCTTGCCTTATGCTTGTTAGTACTCGGGCAGTGCAAAACTCAATAAAACAATCATGCTTGTATACTTGTACACTTGTATAATACTTGTGATCTTGCTTTTTATCATTCTTGTACATATTTATTTTCATGAATGAGTGTGAGTGAAACAATGATAGCCATTAATTAAATCGCACCCTAAATTATTGATCAAGGGCTCTCGAAGGCTCATCATAATGACTAACGTCGCCATGATAATACTACTAAGTTACACAACCATAATTCACAGTTTGATTTAGCCAACATTCATCATCATGCAATTTGTCAATCATACATCAATTTAAGCATATACAATTTTTCATAATTGATCAATCTAAAAATATGCGTTATAAGGTTTTCAACAGTAATTCCATTAATCATACATTAATTTTCGGTAAATAATTTTGATAAAATTAATTCCATAGAACATTAATTTTATAGCACATCACAAATTCTAATCAAACTCATACTTATTCCATCAAATCCAATAATCATCCCTTCCTCCATCATTCCCCATGTATAAACCATACAATTTTTCTCTTTCCCCTTGTTGATTTACATACTAACATCATAAGAAAACATGTCTGAAAATTATAAACAACTTTCATAAGGGATTCATAAAATAACATGCTTGATCTTATTTATTTCTTTAAATCCAATTATTTCACCTTGTTTATATTAAAAATCATCATATTGGTAGGAAAAATTTACCTCTCCCGATCGCTTCCCTACGATCAAGTGCTTGTGAATGAGTTCGATCTAAGCCTTCACGCTCTTCTTCTTGCAAAACCTTTGATTTTTCCTCTTAGATCTCTCAAAAATAACTTTTATCTCTCTTTTAGGTTTAGAAAGCCTTAAAAACCCTCAACCCACGAATATAAGGATTATTTATAGTATTGAGGGCCCTAAGACTCAAAAAGTAAAAAAATCGTGCAAACTCACAAAAATCACAGCGTCAGGTGATCGATCGCCCGGCGGCGATCGATCCGCCAGTGCGCCGATCAAATCTTTTTTCTTTTAATTTTAAGTCTTTTGCTACTTTTTGACTAACTTTCTTTTCATGTAATTTATTCCTTGTAACAAGTTAGAATTAATAAAATAATTAGATTTTCTTATTCGAGACATTAAATATTAATTTTTTTTTATAAGATACATGCATTTAAATTAAACACATTTATCTAGAAATTAATAAAATTGCATGAATAATAAGAAAATAATTCCGGGTCTCCACAGCTGAGATGTTCGTGTGATCGTTACAGTAGCCCAAAGTCTGTACTTTTTCCTAGAACTTTTGGACGAAATCTTTGAGAGACTCGGACGTCTTCATCTTTATGGTGAAAAGAGAATCTACATCCGCATCCTTGTTTTTATTGGATATTTATTGCTCGATAAATACCGAACTGAATATGTCTATGTCTTTGATTGACCTGGTTTTAAATGTCAGAACCATCTCAATGCATTTCCTTGAGACTTGATGAAAATACCTTGCACATGAAAGCATCATCCGCATTATGAAGAGACATGGCTTGCTGGTACGAAAACAGGTGATCCTGGGTGAAAATTGATGGTTTGTACTTTCGTGGGGTCAGAACTTGAAGTATCCGTGCTGAGAAAGGTAATTTCTAGATAAATTTGGAAGGTAAGTTGGGGATAGACAGACCCCCTACCAGAGAAACATAGGCGTGATTTGATCGCAAGTACTCTTATCCAATTAATGCATACCTCCAACTTCTCTCTTGCACCATAGTCAATTAAAATTACATGCTTAATGTACAAAAGAAAAGGTACAGAAGGAAAACATTCATTAAGACTTACTTTTTTTCCTCGCAAATACTAGTCAGTTGGATTAGTATATTGCAGAGAATCATTGCATCAACACGCTCACCTTCACGGGACACGAGCCCGGAACCTCCCTCTGAGCTAACCCCACGGTGTGCCTTAGACCCTAATGAAGAGAGATTTTTCTCGTGCTTTGTAGGAAATAACGCAGCTGAATTACTACTAAAACGTCCAAAAATCAAAATCCATCATTGTGAAGCTTCTCGATTTTCCTTGTATATTTTATAGGTGCCAAATCATCTCCAGTGATAACCGGATGTGGCACATCCGGTTATCACCCCTAGAGGTCGCCACGTGTCTCCTTTGACACCCCTTAACCGTGGGTAAGGTTCACCCACCCCTAGGGTTCACCCATCTATTTTTGGTTTTTTTTTAAAAATATTAATTCTATTTTTAAAATTAAAAAATTGTTTTTAATATTAAAAAAACTTTAAAAACAGTTTTTTAATTTTAAAAATAGAATTAATATTTTTTTAAAAAAACCAAAAATAGTTGGGTGAACCCTAGGGGTGGGTGAACCTTACCCACGGTTAAGGGGTGTCAAAGGAGACACGTGGCGACCTCTAGGGGTGATAACCGGATGTGCCACATCCGGTTATCACTGGAGAGGATTTGCACCCTATTTTATATGGCATACAAAAAGTTAAAAATTAGAATGCTAAGCGTATTCGAAATCACTGGCAGGGCCACATGGAGTCCACCGGGGCTTTAGCAGCTCCTGAAATTTAAACTTTTTTGGTATTATTAATAGGGTCCTGGGAATATGGTCCAACCCGGGGATGTGGTGCCTCACATTTTTTTTTTTTTTTAAGTTAGGGTGCGGGTGCAGCTTTCCTTGCTTGGGTGGCGTTTGGTAACCCTAGTCTAAAAAGAAGTGCTTATTTGAAAATTGGAAAAAGATTAGCTCTGGCTGTCCAAGCTGGGCACTCGGACATCCACAAACCAGTGGGCATGTGGCATTTTAAATGGGAAAGATATCAAATGGGGAGAAGTCAAAATCATAGGGAGACAATGAAATGACTTCTCCCTTAAATTATCGCCAGGTGTCCATTGTTTTGTGGATGCCCGAGCACCTAGCTCGGGCAGCCACCAGAGCTAATCTTTTTCCTTGAAAATTATGCTTAGGTTTCGTTTGGAAACACTAGTCTAAAAAGAAGTGCTTATTTGAAAATTATGTTTAGTTGGACTTAAAGATTATCAAGTTGAATGTTAATTGCATGTCTACATTTTAGAGATTTTAAGGGTAAAAACCTTTACTTTATAGCTATTTTTTAAAGCAGAAGTTATTACCCCTAAATTCTCTAATGTGGACATGCAATAAAATTCAACTTGACAATCTAAAGTGATCAAGTAAACATAATTTTCAAATAAACACTTCTTTTTAGACTAGTGTTTTCAAACATCACCTTAGTTGGACTTTAGATTGTTAAGTTGAATGATCTATTAACTTTCAACTTAATAACCTAAAGTCCAACTGAGCATAATTTTCAAATAAACACTTCTTTTTAGACTAGTGTTACCAAACGTCACCTTGCCCTCAAAAGGAAAAAAAAATCGGGGGCTTAGTCTCTCCCCCCCCCCCCGCGAACCCCGCACACCCTTAGCTCCTCTACAAGAGAGTATCGCTAGCATTACTCCAAAAGAAATGTCAGACACACATGATGATAATAATAATAATAAAATAACATGTTTAGCAAAACAAAAATAATAATAATAATAATAAACATGTTCAACATCCTACATTAAAATACACGCAGGAGAGAGTCCTTTGACATTTTCATTCACTTATTAATAAAATTATTCTCTACTTTGGAATATTTTAAAGAGACCTAACTCTCTTCCACAATTTCGCCCACTACTAATGAATATATGGCTCTCTACTGAGGGAGCTTGTTGATCTTACAATACAGATAATCTTTGTATTTCTTGGTCTTGTACTTAGCAGGGTTATCATCACTAACAAGCTGAGGCAAAGGGCCTATAACTTGCTCTCCTGGAGGTGAGCAGAACACCGGCCATGACATCCTCACCTTCTCCTTATTCACAGTCGTCCTGTGAAGCACGCTCTTGTACTTTCCATTGCTCAATATCTGCAACATTTCTATCCATCATGTCAGGACTCGAAATTTCATCAAAGAATAGTAGATCTTGATCATTACAGTAGTTTTAGCATCTGTTAAAGGAGGAATCTTTTTCTAGTTTGATAATTTACTTGTTTGATAGAAGATTAGAAGTTGTGAACACAAATATATATTCAAATGTAAACGTAAATAGAGGTGTCATTTATTCCCGTAGATTGTCTTATAGTTCATTATGATTTATTGGATGCTCAGGAATCACGGTTAGTATTATATAGATTAGGTGAGACAATGAGGATCACAAGTCTTAACTAAGGGGCCGTTTGGATACACTTTCATTTTTCTGTTTTTGTTTTCTGTTTTAAAACTGAAAATAAGTTTCTGTTTTCAAATTTTTTAAGTAGAAAATATGTTTGGCATTACTAATTGTCTCTTGTTTTAAAAATTAGAAACAAAAAATACGTGTGAGAAATATGATGAATATAATAATGAGTAAGCAATTCCAATCCATAGTGATAGTGAGTGGTGGTGGTGGTGGTGGTGGTAGTGGTGGTGGTGATGATGTTGATGGTGGTTGAGTGGTGGAGTGGTTGTGGTGGTGATGATGTTGATGGTGGTTGAGTGGTGGAGTGGTTGTGGTGGTGGTGGTTGTGGTGGTGATGATGTTGATGGTGGTTGAGTGGTGGAGTGGTTGTGGTGGTGGTGGTGGTGAATGGTAGTGAGTGGTGGTGGTGGTGGTGGTGGTGGTTGAGTGGTGTTGGTGGCGTTGGTGATGAGTGGTGGAGGGGTGGTGGTGGTGGTGGTGGTGGTGAGTGGGGGTGGGTGGTGGAGTGGTGGTGATGGGCGGTGGTGGTGGTGATGTTGGTGGTGGTGGAGTGGTGTTGGTGGTGGAGTGGTTGTGGTTGTGGTGGTGGTGGTGAGTGGTAGTGAGTGGTGGTGGTGGTGGGTGGTGGAGTGGTGGTGATGGGTGGTGAGTGGTGATTGTGGTGGTGGTGGTGGTGGTGATGTTGGTGGTGGTTGAGTGGTGTTGGTGGCGTTGGTGGTAGTGGAGTGATTGGGGTGGTGAGTGGTGGTTGGGTTGTGGGTGGTGAGTGGTGGTGGAGTGGTGTTGGTGGTGGAGTAGTGATAGTGTTAGAGTGGTGGTGCATAGTGGTTTTGTTTTTGTTTTTTGTTTCCAAAAATAGAGGTAATAGAAATTTTTTGTTACCTTGATTTTCAAAAATGTTATTATTAATTTTTAAAAACCAAAAAAGAAACATGTTTACCAAACATATTTTGTATAAAAATTTTCAAATTTTTGTTTTTAAAAACAAAATACACAAAATGAAAGTACAACCAAACAAGACTAAACAACTATATTATTGATGGATTTTAGATCTAGTGAACATTTTATATGCACTGCATTTTTATGTCGAGTAAGAGATAAATTTGAATGACATACGTGGGACCCATCACAAGTCCTTCTACTCTTTCATAAAATAGGAATGATACGTAGAGTGTATCTCTACTATTATAATAGGAGAAGAGTGGATAGCGTTACCTAAATAATATTCCTAAAATTACTCTCAAATTTCTACTATTTTCTAGCCTACTATATCTCTAATATTATCTCTACACTTAGTTTATTTATATCGAAGAAACTGTTGCCTCTTCAATTCAAACTCACACGATCTATACATAACAACCTACCTAAACAGTTTCAACTTTCAATTCAAACCCACATGATCTACTGTATGAGAATTTGGATCTCTATTTCTAAACCGTTTCTTTCTGATATTAAAAGTTCCCTTATCCCACAATTCCCACTAGACAGTGATCATCCTCACGACTCTCTCCTCCCTGTCTCTCTTCCTTCCATTCCTTACTATTACTTCCACATTTCAATACTTCTCAAATGCTACAAATCATTATACGCTTGCCACGCCTACAAACTTAATCTACTCCTTTGGATTAACGGAACAACATATGGGCACCGGCTAAAACTAAGGTATGTTTCCTTCACTGTATCATCTTCTTTTTCTTCTTCGTATTTTTTTCCCAATTATGTTTCCTTCACAGTATCGTCTTCTTTTTCTTCTTATTTTTTTTCCAATTGATTTATTCCTACAATTCATCATATCATCTTTTAATTTTTTTTGTTTATTTAGGCATATCCCGTTTTACACTGCAGCACTCCTCTGAATTGCAGGTTGGTTATTTTGATAGATTTAAATCTGATTTTTTTTAAAAAAATCATTATCGATCAAGTTTTGAGGTTAAAATCTGGTTACTTAAATAAAATCTTTTTTCCTTTTATCCTGTGATTATCCCAATTCCCATCACTGGTTACCGAAATTAAAATCGAACCCCCCGTCCCTGTGAAACCGTGAGAGAGTATGAGGTGCGTGGTGTGATGGGAGAGTGTGCGTGACACCGAGAGAGAGAGAGAGAGAGAGAGAGATTCGTGGTGGGATAAGAATGTGTGTTAAACGGTGAATGATAGAGAGATATAAAGAGAGGGAGAGGTGCTTATAGAATGTGTGGGAGAGAGGGAGCCTGAGATTAAGAGCGGTGGATCTTCTTAACTAGATTTAAAAGAACACATTTTGAAAGAATGAGTTGTTAAATAAATACTCACATGATTAGGATCTACCTGTTTGTGTCTTCTTGATAGGAACCATCAAATGTTTGGTTGCATCCACCATGGTCTACTCATTACCCATTGAATAATTAGGAACGTGCTAGGTTTCAATATGCAACTATCCAACGTTTTGAAAATTGGACCGGCCAGTTGTACCAACAAAACCAGGACCGGCCACCCAACCGGTCCCCAAAACCACCAAAATTGGCCAGCCATATAATTAGAAAGAATCAGCCGTATAACTGGAAAGAACCGGTCAAAAAAAAATCAATTATATAAAGCTATAGTAGAACCAATCAAACTAGGAACGGGCCAACCAGCCAATTCGACAATGGTCTGGTTATGAAAACATTGGCTGAGTGGCTATTCGGCCTTGAGGTGGTGAGAATGTGAGAGTCCCTCAATAGAGGACCCCACCCCTTATAGATTTAGCCTATAAAAATTAGATTAAACTAAACCTAAGTAAAAAATATATTAAAAAACAAAAGAAACATAAAACTAAAGAGATGGTTAGTCCCTTCCTCTTTCTCCTTATTCCTTTCACTCGGTATTTTGGTAGGCTTCATATATGTTTTCACTTCCTTTGGAATGCTCAATTTGTAGTGATTAAACATTCACATGCTACGAAATGTTTTTTTTGATCTCCTCCAGTCAAACGTTTTCAGCAGGTAGTCCTGGGCCCATGTTTTATTCCCTTCATCATTGTGTTTTTGTAACTGTTTTTCAATTTTTGGTTTACATATTATAAAATTAATCAAAGGGAAAACAATGAAATCAAGGAAAAGAAAACAGATTATGAATGCATTTACACATAATATCAAAGTTCTCTTTGTACTCTCTCAACATCCTAAGAGCTTTAGTTCCTTATGTGGTTACTGTAACTGCAATCCATTAAAATACAAGTCTAAATTTGCAAATAAGATATTTCAAAGATAAATAAACAAAAATAATAATTTTTTTAATTATTTTTGATCTCTATATTTATTTAATCAGAAATGCTAAGTAGCCGAAGATTCTAATATCAGGCATGGAACTCAATTGGATTTTATTCTTCAGAATTCAATTTGTTTTTGTTGGAGACATATAAATGTTCATTTGATGTATTGATTCTCAATTTTATTGAATTCATGTTTTTCAAGCATTTCATTTCATCTACTATTTTACAATCATGAGGACTGAACACTCACGTGCATCACACGTGCCTTCCGCTAGTAATTATAAAGCAACTTGAGACTATTCTTGAAAAGACACAATATTACGGCGTCAAAAATTTTGAGAGTATAGTCCCACTACTTGTTCATCTAATGAAAGATTTTTCTTTCGACAAGTAAAATAACTTGATTTTAGTAAAATTACTTCCACAACCATAACTGTATAGTTTACTCAAGCAACTGTAATCGAGTAAAATAACTTAAAAATGCTTTAATGGGTTGAACACACAATGGGGGCTCTAGGTCATTCCATTATTTTTGATGCCTTAAGATGACATTTCCTCGAAAATGATCTCAGATTGTCCTATGACCATACAGCATCAACACAATTTTTCTTCCTTAAAATGGACGTATCAAGTTAGCATAGGGAGAAGGCAGTCGTTCAATTCTTGTCATAAAAGTATTTTGTTGTTTGACCAAGAATATGCCCAACAAAACCCACCTGGCTAAGGCTATATAGCACCCTCCATGGGTCAGATGGAGGCTTATATATGTTTAGTTTTGCTCACTATAATGAAGAACATCTACTTTTAAAATGACAAACAATATCCTTAAAATGACAAACAACAAGGCGCTTTAAAGTTAATTTTTATTTTTGGGTTAGTATATGTTCTAAAGGCTAGTATGTTATTGCCTAGCATTTGAAGTTTGGGTAAAAGGGTTGATACAACCATCCTCATATCCCCCTGGGGATGGAACCGAGAATCCTACCCCCTGGTCAGTGTGGGGAGATACACTTACCATTGGGACAAAAGCTAAAACAGGAAATTTCATAATTGGAAAACAACGTGTGAAGAGAACCATTTATGTAGTTTGGGAATAAAAAATTGCCAGTTATACAGGCTAACGAGTTAGACGCCCCATTCTTGGTAGAAAAAACACGGGGCACGGGCCCTGTCAAGAACGGAGAGTCTAAGGCTCTCAAGTCACTGTTGGCACTCCCTTTAGGAAAAATGTGAAAAATGTAAATCTTTCTTATTTCGAAAATAGATATGTTCATAACAAGGGTTGAATTTAAATATGAACAATAGCTCTAAAATGAGGGTATTTCTGTAAATTAAATTATTTTTAAATAATTCCTACAAAACCCCTATGAGGAGTGCTGGACCTGGATACAATAAGTCAAATTTTTTTTCTCACACAATGGTTGCAAAATGTGGTTTTGCTAATTTAAAAAGGAAATGGTTTGACACTTGTCACCACCAACTTGTGTGGAAGATTCTGACTGGGCTATCATTTATGTACCCTTATATAAGGAATTTTTTGGGTTGCTTCAATTATCTCTTCAATTGGAGCTATATTCATAGTTAATCTCCTCTTATTTAACAGTTAAATAAAAAAAGAGATGGGCGATTCACCTAAAAGGGTATACTTTGCATTTTTATTACCTAAAATGATATGCTTTTGAAATATTTACCCTATACATATAAAACCCACATTAATAAGGGTAGTATTGTAATACATACCCTATTAGGTAAAACTTTACAAATCATCCTCTTTTAGCTGATATTTTGGTTTAGGGTGACGAAATGGCACTTAATCCAAAAGGGATTAACTATGAACAAGAGCGATTGAAGAGATAACTGTAGCATCCCAAACTATACCTTTTATAGGGGTATTTTGAGTGTAAAAAGACTTAGTTAACAGAAATATCCCTCTTTTATTTTTGTAATTTCCAAACTACCCCTATCATAAAGCATATTTTAGAATGCTCTATTTATCTCTTTAACTCGTTTTCCTAGTTAATCTCAAACAAAAACTAACAATAAATCCTTCTTTGACCAAGCTATGCTTTTAGAGCTAGAGCCTTGAATGAAGCTCTCCTTTTAATTTAAAATCAATGGCAATTTGTAATTTTGGGGAAAAAATGTTTGCAAAATTGTATCACACCTCTAAATAATTACAATATTGCCAACACAAAAGCGAGGCTATGCTTTGCCTCATATTAATTAGGACTTTGCTACTGAGACCGTCTAGGGCCGAGACCGTGTCTCAGATTGGGGATGTTAAAAAAACAGCATGAGATCCGAAAATCACTCGAATTCCGAATTGAGACAGACGATCCCGGGGTGGTATCGGCCCTAGATGGTCTGAGAAGCTTTATCATATTAATTAACACTGAATAATGAGAAACATGGCGCCGAAAAAAAAGATTAATTTTCATGGGGAGCTCAGCATCATGCGGAGCTCCCTTTTTACACTCCATGGGACAAAAGTGTAATAATCAATTATTACACTTTTGTCCCATGTACCGCATGATGCAGAGCTCTACTCGATATTTAAACAGTGAAAAAAACTTTCATGAAATTTAGAAGACACCGACCAATCCATTTCATTTTTTTTCTTTTGATAAACGTGGATTTCCTGAGCCTCAGAGACTCAGACTAGTCCCATGCCCTGCATACGGAATACTCGGGGTTTACGGTTCATCCTTCGACCCGCTGGGTTACCCCGGGGTTTCATTCTATTCCCATTCCCATTGACATATTGAAATATTATTAGTTTGGATTTGTAAAGGGAAAAGCTCTTATTGTTTCCATCATTTTCTAACGCCAATGTCATTGCTGATAAAATTACCTCAATCTGATCGCCAATATGGATGATGAGAGCGTTAGGGATGTACTTGGCTTCGAACCAATGCTCATCTTTGAATACCTGGAGTCCAGGGACGTCGTTCGGCACCAGAACGGTGATGGCCGGCATGTCGGTGTGAGCCACCAACCCAAGAGCCAGATCAGGACGAGGGCAAGTAGGGTAGTGATTTATTTTCAGAAGATACTCCAGCCCATCACCACCCACTGCTTCTTTTAGCTCATTCCCTTCAAGCCCCAGCCCTAAAGAGAGGTTCATCAACAGCTTATCCACCACCCCCCTCAAGCACTTGGCAAACTCCTCGTTAGCTTCCCTGCAAGAAGAAAGTGTTTTAGTTAAAATGCGCAGCTGGGATTGATAATGGGAGAAGTCAATTAAAAGGAAGTCAAACCTGTAAGAAGGAGGGTTCTTAGGCCAGAAGTTGTAATTGATAGAAGAAGGAGGCCCTATATTGTTGAACAAGTGGTCAACCCAAGCTTTCTTCCCCTCTATTTCTTTCTGAAGCTTTGTTCCATACCCCTCCAAATGCCCAGCTCCAGGAGGGGTAGCATAGGCTTCTTTCTCTTCTTGTGGGAGTTCAAAAAACTCTCTCCCAACCTTTTGTAGTTTGTTTATAATATCAACAGGAATCCCATGATTTACAACTTGGAATATCCCAAACTCCTCGCTAGCCTTTGTAATCAACCGGACGAGGTTATCCTGATCTTGGTCGCTGAGATCAATGGCCGGCAATTCCGGGACTGGGCCGTGGAAAGTGGTGGTTCCAGGGCGTTCGTGTTCTGATCTTATGAACTCGGAAGGGATGGTGTCCATCAACATTGAAAGAGAAGCAACAGCTTGCACTCTCTCCACCTCCATAATAGCTTAATAAAACCCTGAAACCAAAAACCGTGTAGGTGAGGAGACTGAGAGGGGGAGGAATATTTATATATTTATAGAGGAGTGGATATATGATGATGCTGATGTGGTGATGGTGGTGTCATGCGCAGAGAGAGAGAGAGATAGAGGAAGAGGAAGAGGGAGAGAGAGAGAAATTCACTCGTTCTTCTCAGAACTTCAGAGGTGGATCACATGAAGATTATTCAATATTTATTTATTTATTTTTCAAATCGTTAGATCACAAGTTATGTACAATTGGCTTGAGAAGTACTATTAAATAGCTTTTTTTACTACTTAGGTCCGTTCTTTGGTTGATATTTATAAGTTGCAAGTTATCATTTTGATAATATTCAATTTCTTTTAAAGAATTAGATGTATCGAGCTTCTCATCTTTTGATTGTACATTTCTGTAAGACTTCTTATCTAGCAAAATGTATGAATTCAAATCTCACAAAAATGGTAAGACTTGAAGTGTCAGGATGATAAGTATTAATCTTGTAAAAAACTTTGATAAAGTGATTCAAATCAACTATCATGATAAAGTGTAGAGTGTCAAACTTTATAAGTCTAAGCAGGAGAACCGACCCTTGATGATATCTTAAAAACAAATACAAAATTGTGGTTGCAATTCCCTTGTGGTTGATTGATTAAACATTATTTTCTGGGAGTTGATGACACTAGTTATTTTCAGATAAGCCAATTGCATGTCTCCCACCTCAAGAAAGAAACTACACACTAATCTAAAAAAAAAAACATAATTTGTCATAGAAAAGAAGAATCATAAAGATTCGGATGCTATATTTTGCTTAATTTTTGTATGGATATATTATTTTATTCCTCGCGTGGATAATGTGGTGTTCCTACGCCTTTTTTTTTTTACATGTCAACGAGGTTAGGATGGAAGATTCATAAAGATTCGGATGCTATATATTTTGTATGGATAAATTATTGTGTTCCTCGCGTGGATAATGTGGTGTTCCTAGGCCTTTTTTTTTTTTCTTAAATGTCAACAAGGTTAGGATGGAACCCTGGCTAGTATCTGTTATAGTTAGCTATAGCCATATAGCCTACCGAAAAAAAAAAGCGAAGAAGCTATAGGCATATAAATACTACAGTTATTTCAATGGACGGAATCCCTGGTTTCTTCGATGTGAGGGATTATCGACAAGGCAGATGTTAATACTTGATGGAGAGCTCTGCATTTACTGACCAGAAGCCCACTTAAATTGCAGTAATTTAACCCCTAAAAAAATCCATTAAACAAAATTCTTACAAACTCCTCGTTTAGAGTAGGGATGTCAATGGGACGAGTAGGCTTAATTGGTAGCCTGACCCAAAGAGCTCGCACCATTATCCATATTTTAGGCTATAGCTAGGACCAGGGTCGGGTTCAATTTCTTAGACGTATTTAAATGTGAAGTTCTAGGAATTGTCTCCTTAAACCCTGACCTTGACCCATCTTAATTAGCTCAAGTAATTTTAATATAATAGAGAGAGAGGGGGAATAAGGGTACTAATGAGTACACTCCCACCTCTTGTGTGAGTGATAGGGGTATGCTTTCCCATGTTAGAGGTCTAGGGATCTAATCCCACCCGGGTAAGAGTAAGAAAGAGCTCCACTCCACTGCCCAAGATAACCCCCTACTGACAGTCTAACTCTACTAAGAATTTCTATCACAAAAAAAGAAAAAAAAAAAAACCTAATGAGCCATGCTCATAAAGGCTATGCTGGTATTTTTTTTAAAAGTATTAAGTATATGAGCGGCGCATCTAGAAAGATGATTTGTGGATTTTTTTAATTTTAACTCCGACCATTGGATGTTAAGTGGATCCATGGGAGACATATGTAGTGTCCGATCAGGCGTGTTTAGGACCATCCAATTAGACCCTAGTTAACTCTCCTAGGGTGCACTAGCCCCCTATATTGGCTATAGAAATGGTTGATCTTCACATCTTTGATTAGACGGTCTATAAATGTTGGAACGAGCTGATTTTTTTAACACTTGTTTATCGGGAGACCGTCTTGATGAGCATGACTCACTAGAATGTTACTCTCTTCTATCTGAGGGTTTGGGGTGTGTCGGTTGGGTTGGAGATCGTTTCAGACAACCATGCTTTTTGGGTGTCCTTTTTCGCGATGAAAGGAATGGTTCATAGTTGAAAGTTTCATGTTAGGAGAATGTAAGAGGTGGGGGGAAAAACGTATCTCTGGTATGAAGGGTTGCATCTCTCCTACTTTGAAGAGAAAAAAAGAGCGGGATGTAGGAGAGGTCTTCTCCACAAAAGCCTTAAGATTGTAAATCAAGTAAACCCATAGGGCTTAGAGTAGTAGCTCTGTTCTTTTCTCTCATTTTCACACCATATGAGGTGAGAGCCGAGGCGAGGGAGAGTGAGGTGAGCACATGCAAAGGCCAATGGGCTTTTTGGGGTATAGTATGAGGCAACTTTGTAACATGCGCATCATTGGATTGATTCGTTCTTCTTTGTTTCGAACAATAACTACTCCAATATTCTCAGCACTTCATACACGGTGGCATTTCCGAGACCAATGATGGTACACTGGACTGTATAGAATCTCTTATAAATCGCAACAGAGATCGTAGAAAATTTTGACATTCGGCTTTCCATTACGGTTTTTGATAGAAATGGTGATAAATATTATCGAGGGAATATAAGATCACGGTGATTATTCTACCGTGATAATAATCACTATTTTATTAAATCACGGTTTAAATATATGATCACGCTTCTTAATATAATTGTGATCTAAAGTCCTTTATAATATGTGTTATCAATGCAACGTATTCGTTTGAACTAACTTATCATATTCCCCATTAAAATTCAAGCGAAGGTTGACGTGTGTATTGCTGTATTCTGATCTTGAATTTACAAACACACAAGGAGTAGTTGACTAAACATCCGCAAATGCTTGCAGAAAATCTTGCATGTTAGTTCCATAAGTTCTGTGGTGGTTCAGTCTGGTATTGCGGTGTGTGTTCTAACAGGCAAGAATAGAGTTGCAACAACACATATGACGAGCTAGTGTGTGCACTCTAAAAAGCACTCAACTTGGATACTTTAGAGAGTTGAGTTCTATGGAAATAAAACACTTAATTAAAGAGAAAGTTGGTCATGTGTGTTGCTGTAATTCTCTTTTGAATGTGTCAAAGTGTTACATAAACACCCACTATATACCAGTCGAACATCCTGATGTTAGTTACGTAAGTTTTTGTGATATTAGTTTGGTACTCAATGTGTATTGTAACATCCAAGAAGCCGAATAACAATAACACATGATTAAAATGATCGGGTTATTTAAATAACTGTGATTCCTTTTAACTAACACCTCTCATCACTGTTTAAATAAAACTAATTGGAAGAATGACGTTTCGTCTACTTAATTATATTTTCTTAGTTACGATTCGTTATCAAATTAATAGAGATTATAGAAAAGAAACAATCACGGTTTATTATTGACGGTGATTGTAAAAGATGTTGAAAAAAAAATATCCAAAATATAAACTTAGTACTAATTTTAGAGTTACGATCACGTTTACACGAAAACATAGATGATATGGTAAAATGATTCACGCTGAGATTAATAATCGTGATCGCAACTGCTATATTTACTGAAAAAGTCACTTCATCTCTCTCTTCACGCTCATATTTGAATATCTCCATAACCTCTCTTGTTTCTATTCTAGACAATCACTATATATATTCTTCTCCGCCCACAAAGGTTCCATTCAACTTCCAACATAGCTCGTTCCGTTTCAACCTCAAGCAACTATTCCGTCCTTTCGCAGGTATGTTTTTTTTTTAATCTCTTCTCTTCATTTATTTTCATCCAAAAGATTAAACAAATTGCCATCAGACCATAATGAACAGAGGGTTTCCAATGACAAATATTTTTATGGAGAAAATTTCCAATGAAAATTTTATGCTTTCAACTCATAAAGTAGACAATATTTTCTAACATTTGTATGATTTATGTTTTAAAATGATTGTTAAGCATTTGGGATAATTTGATCATTTCAGAAACACACATTTTGACAGTAAAGGCACAGTACTAGTCATCCTAATTGAAAGCAAAAATTCACAAGGTCCCACCAGGCTTGGAAAAAAAATAAAATAGAGGCAAAATAACATCAGGTGAGAAGAAAATCGTTAATTGATATAGGATTGAAAAAAGTTTAGTTGAGGTTTTTTTAAGACATGTTTTTGGAACAAAGTGAATGTAAAACTTCATTGCTAGTAACATTATTACTGTTGTGCTGGATAATGTATTATTTGACTTACACAAAAAGACCTGTAAAAAATATATGTTACACAACTTGTCGTATTGTTGGGATTGTAGTAATAATGATATTGAGAAAAGATACAAGAAAAGTTTTTCCAAAAAAATTTGATTTATCTTGAAAGACATTCAGAAATACCTGCGGACGAATTGCATTCGTTCATGTATCGCAGAGTGGGGATGCAATCTAAGAAATTTCTACCAATGTACTTTTTTTTTGTTTGTGTTTCAATACTAACACAATAAAAATAAGTGAGCCTAAACAAAAATAAACCGTTTAACAGGGAGAACGTGTTAAAAGAATGACGTACCTATATGATATCCACGATAAATTTTTTTTTTTTTTTGCTGGAATATTGCTGTTGAATGTTGCTTCACTTACTGTCCATTACCGTGTCACAACGTCATGTTGATAAGCACAATTTCTCTAGTTTGATGAGTGTCGTTTGTTAGTGCTACAACGATTAATTATGGATTTGTGAAGCTCAAGGAGAGGAATTATACCAGGTGAATTGTAGAAATTAATCCGTATGGATTATAAAATACTGTAATTTTTTACTCAAATGAGGAGAGACGACTATCTCTCTCAAATAGTAAATATGAATTAAATCTAAAACTTAATAATCATTAAGATAATGATTTAAGTATAAAAATGAAGAAATGATTGTCGTCTAGTGCAGAACTCTATTCCTTCGACTTGAAACCAACATATACATTCATAAGTTAAACTAAAATAAAATTAATTTAAATACTTTAAATTTTTAAATGTGGAGAGGCAAAAAAATATTACATTAATCCAAATTTCAATGGAACCACAAGCAATCTAATTCTCAATAAAAAAAACAACTTAAAAGAATTTTAACATTAAGTGTGAGTGCAGCAGGAAGATAATAATAGCAAGATGAAGATAATTACTCTTCAGGGACGGAGCCCTCTCCTGACGGAGGGTTCTCAGCCTCCATAAGAAGTGTTAATAAAATAAAGTAAACTAAAATTATTTAAAGAAAAGAAAGAGAATAAATTAAACAATACTTAAATGGAAGAAATACTTAATTATATTGATGAAAAAGAAGAATTACACTGCTTGAAAGAAGAGCAAAAATGAACTAAAAGAACTAAAAGACACTCTAAGAAATAGACTAGAAATGAAGAATTTGGAGCACTTCAACTATGCATGATCCCCCAAAAGAGAGAGAGGTGAAAATATTTATAACAACAAATGGGATCAAACGGGAAATCTCTACAAGTACTTTGGCTAGGGAGGAGGGGGATCGGATAAGGTACAAATGGAAGAAAGAAAGGGAAGAGAGAGAAAAAGAAAAGAGACAAGAGAGCGGAACGGCTCAAGGGCTAAAGAACCCTCGATTGCTCTTTGGATCTGGTGATGTAATGTCCGATTTAGGACATGTACGATATTGGGTGAAACAACCGAGGGAAGAAAGACGGGGAAAGGAGAGGGACGGAAATCAAAAACTAA
>CM026556.1:4793743-4918905 GCA_015143295.1 Tetracentron sinense
ATCTCCCCTCTCCGTCTCGCCCATCGTTCGCATCAACCGTTCCATCTCTGTCTGGAAGTGGGCTCCAAAGAGCCTCCGTTAAGCCTCCAACAGCTTCAACCAAACCCCTTGTCCCGTATGCCGCGGCCGGGGGGGGGGGGGGGGGGCGTCCTCAAGGCTGTTTGGGCCCGCTGTGCGCCGTCGGCGGATAGGGGCCTCTTGCCTCTATCCGTTGACAAAGAGTGTTCACGCCGTCCATCCTCGCTGGGGAGTGGGGGGGCCTACTGACGTATCTCTCCGGGGGGGTGGGGGCAGCTGTTCCACACCGCTTGCCGCTCCTCTCCCTCCCCCGCCTTACGGCTTCGTCCTCGAGCTTTTGTCCCGTTGGTGCAGCTCCCGGGGTCAGATCGTGCCTTTAGCTCCCGCAGTCATCTCTAACGACATGCAACTCGGGGTCGAGCCGTTTCCACGTCCTCAGGGCCCGCCCTCTTCTCCAGGTCGATGATTTGGTCCCTCACGCATTGGCTTATGCCTGTTTTGGTGGTGATGGTTCGTACATCCTGGGCGAGCAGGTTTACCCGCTAAAAAAAAGGGGGGGAGAGAGAGAGATGGTAATCAAAAAAGAAAAAAAAACAAAAACACCGTGGCAACAGCTCTATCGCGGTCACTGACTACCCCATCCATGCATGTCCTCCGTTGCGGCTATATCCGCAGTGGGAGTCTCCCATCGCCAACATCAATCGATGTGGAACGGATTCGTGCTCCATCGCCGAAAGTACTACGGTAGGACGAGCATATCCTCTGGGGAAAAACGGGATTCCATAGTCTCGAGCGGGGCCCACCTCCCTGGTAACCTCTCTCGAGAGGGCAGAAATGGAGAAAGCAAAAAGACGGGAAGCGGAAGTTAAGCCCGTTTGCGCTATGAGGAAGTCTAAGGCCGGGGGAACAACCACAGGGGCAGGAAAGTTTGGGAGAGCAACAGCAGCGTACTGCCACTAGAGGAGCAGCTACGCTTAAGCCACGGGGGGCCTGGTGCTAACGTTGGAGGGCTCCTCCGCGGGATACCACTTCCCCTCGCCGAATGTTGCGTGAGTAAGACACACCCCGCGGACCTCCCGTTCTTGAACTCTGTCCGTGGGGCCGTCGCTCCTCGCCCGAGCTTTGTGTTGCCTTCGGGCTTGGAGAGGCTCTTCCCGCTCTCTTTTCCGACCTTTCGTTCTGTGAAATGCCGCCGTGAGAGACGGGAGGACAGAATGGCGTGGAGACGAGGGGCGCGCATCGAGCCTGGAGGATCGCTGTATAGGAAGTTGGTCTCCATGCTTCCTCTACTCCTCGTCAATGAACACTATCGCCCGAGCGGATCTCTGACGGCGGTGGTACTGGTCGGGAGGCGTTCTAGGTAAGTCCCTGCCCTACAGCTCCCCTGTCTCTTGAGCATAGCAGGCGTCACAGGTATGAATCGTCCCCTTTACGGTTCGAACTTTCCGAACGGTACGCTCTGTCTTCCGCGAAAGTTTCAGAAAAACGTGCGGAAATCTCTGCCAGAAAGAGCGAAACGTTATTAGCCATTAAAGGAATACGTTTTCAGAACAGAAAACGGAGAACGATTCAAAAGTACAAGACCCTGAAGTAAATCGTGGGGAAAGGAGGGCCAGTCTCTGCCCTCACGCTACGGAGACCACGAAGGCATCTCCTTCAGTCCCGTTCCACATCAGGGAGTGTGTGTGATGATATCGGGGATCCTGGGTTTTGACTCCAGGTGAAGTACGTTTTCTTTCCCTCCTCATCAGCCCCCGACATTTCACGACATGGCGGAAGTGGAAGACGTGCCTGGCCTCTACATTGTACCCGTCTCTGTTGAACTTGTCCATCAGGACATGTATTTGTAGAACTTCGGGTGCATTTGCCCCGGGGCAATTTGAAGGACGGACAGGACGGAGTCCGCAATGGGAGATAAGAGAAATCGAAGTCCAGCTTCGAACTGGGCGAGGTAGACGATAGTGCAGGAAGAACGGTGGTCTGGAAGAACGTCTTCTTCCTTAAAATGAATGTGGAAATGAGGGGAATGTGGTAAAGGGCTCTGTAATGGTCAAGAGGTATTGACAACTGTTTTGGTTTTGGGTTTGGAAACGCTGGTAATAACACCGTGAGGGTCACTGCCTGAACAACTGGCTTCATCGGCACTATCTATTCTAACAACTTCGGCAGACATGGTGGCAAACAAGTATAGCAAAAAAAAATATAGGAAAACGACCACAGAACAAAAGAAGAGGTGGATGGAAGAGGTTAAACTGAACACAAAAGAAAAGAGGAGAATCTTACCAAAAACTGTATATGTAGGAAGCAAGGAGCACAGCAAGAGAAGAGAGAAGAGCAGAGCAACAGACCGTCGGTGAGAAGAATTTCTGGCAAAGTAGCAGAACGCAAGAATTCAAGCGAAGAAGATGAAGTACCAGGCCTTCAGTATTTATAGACCAATCCATAACTCGAAGGACGATAATGACCTCGATCTATACCGTACGCGTATCCACGCATGCAGACAACGTGAAGGGCAGGATGGTCTTCTAACCGAGTTAAGTAACCATCGGGTAAAACGAAGCGTCCGAAAGATAATGATGACAGCCTGCCAAACATTTATGAGGTATGACGTTTCAGCACGCGTAATACAGCTGGCACGACGCTACGTCTTCGCGTGCAGAATACGTGACCTATCGCCATTCTGAGGTTAGCAGTATCTTCTCCTCCGTCGTTTCGCTATATTTATGACACTCTGAACCACGTTCAAAGTATCATAAAGGGGCAATTTGTAATTGGTAAATTTCGTAAAACCCCAAGTATGGTAGTAACGAGCTTGTCCTCGGTGTGGTGTTATCGTTTGAGCTCATTTCCGTTGTCTCTTCGACAACGGGCCCGTTGTCATATGGACAACGAGAACGTTGTCCACCGAACAACGACCCCGTTATCTCATAGACAACAATCACGTCTTTATTCTGACAACGTACTCGTTGTCTTATTGTCAACGACCCCGTACCCCAACACGTAATGAGATCCGGTGCTATTGCCCAGTCGCCTGGGACTGATCCTACCTCTACGATGGTAGGTGGGAAACACTGTCTTGGCATTAAATATAGCATTAAATGTCATTTAATGCTAGTCACCTCGGACGAGTTCCTACTCTATGCCTGCTCTCTTTTATATGCAGTTACGAGTGCAGTACGAATGACCGGGAGATCTATCTAAAATGATTATTGAAGTACACATCAGAGATTGGAGGTGTGCATGGTCATCCATGGGTGCCTATGGCCATGGCGGAGGGGCCTATAAGAACCTGTGAAAAACAGTGTGAAGGGACGGATTTTTTAAGAGCTAAGACCCTCAAACTCTCTGCATTTTTTTACTGTTCATCATCTTCTCCACATACTGACTTTGGCATCGGAGTACAGGTCGGAGTGCACACCCTCCTCGTCCCTTGATCAACTGGCGGGGTCTTACTATTGTCTTTCAGCCTCACAACCGCAACTTGAGTTAACTTCTAATACGTGTAATCATCGGTAAAAATTCCCTCACAATTATAATATTTTTCATAAGGGAATTATGGTTTAAAACATTCTCTAACATCATATGTATTTTTCATAAAGAATTGAAACATCCTAATCATGCTTAATCTTGATTGTTCTTCCTTTAGATCTATCACTTTCATAATGTTCATATCAAAATCACTATATTGATAGTAAAGAAGTTATATTTACCTCTCTCGATCGCTTCCCTACGATTACGCGCTTGCGAATGAGATGATCTAAGCTTTTTCACCATTTTTCCTTACAAAACTTTGATCCTTCCTCTTGAATCTCTCAAAAACCCCTGCTCTCACTGTCTTTTAGGTTTAGAAGCTTTAGAAATCCTAACTCACGAATATAAGGAATATTTATCGTGTTGGAAGTCCTAGGGACTCCAAAAATCAGAAAACCGCGCCAAAAGAGAAGCCAAACGGCGTTTTGGGTGATCAATCGCCGCCAGGGGCGATCGATTGGCCGGAGCGCCGATCATTTTTTTTTTTTAACTCTTTTGCTACTTTTTGCCCTTCTTTCTTTTCATGAAATTTACCCTAAAATGTCTTAAATTGAATAATTATTTGGGTTTAAAATACATGTGTTTCACATAAAATTTATAAGTTCACACCCATTAAAAATTTAAGCACAGTTTTCCATAGAATTTAATAATCATCGTGAATATTAAGAATAATAAATTCGGGCTCTACAATTAGAGAATTGAGTGCCCACTTAAAAGTGGGCTAAACATGATGGGTCTATCAAACCGCCTGACCATCAATCCGTCACTCGGGGGATGGGATATACACAATGGCACTGGCACCAACTGGTGAAGGGTTTGAGTGAACTTGTGAGTTTAGTTTCCTTAATCATTCTAAAAGCCCTAGAAATTCAGAGAGAGTTTAACCTAAGGTTTTGCATAGGTTCTTGCTTGGAGAACAAGAAAGTCTCAGAGATTAAGATCGAGGGCTATCCGTAAGCTTGGGATCGTAGGGAAACGATCAAGAAATGTAGATATAGTTTCCTTGGGTTGTGAATGAATGTTTCAGAGTTTTGATGTGAGATGTTGGAATTGCTATTCAAATAGGTGTCTAGGTTAAGTATAATTTATGTGTAATATGTGAAATTGATCTATGATAAATGATCTATGATTTTATTTCGAAGAATCATGATTAGGTATGTTCACCCTATAATTTATGAGAATGATATGCATGATGTAGATGTATGATTTTGCATACTGTGATCTATTTGTGTGTAAACGAGCTTGAATTACGGTCTTGTTGCTTAGGTCATTATCATAGTGGTATGAGACACTATGATGGATTTTTGATGACACTCAATTAGTAATCTAGGGTGTAATGTAATAAAGGGTTTATTACTTTTTCACTCACAATTATGATAAACACAAGTAAAATGAGGATCACTATAACAAGTAAACCAATAGTAAGTATGTAAATATGAATGAATGTTTGAGTTTCTACAAATTGCGGAGTACCATCAGCCTAAGATTCATAAGGGTATGAGTACCTAAGTAAGTGAATCATAAAATGTATGTGCGCACTTCGAATGTTAAGGTTGGTTACTCAGTAAGAATATTATATCGTAGCTTTTTTCATATATATAGTGAAAAGTATTATGTAAGTTGATGATGTTCACGATGAAATTAAGATAAGAATGACTCAAGTAAGAAAAATAGAAATGTCACAAGTAAGATAAGATGCTCACATGATTTTCGCACTCTGATTTATGTATATATGCATGTTAAGTTAAGTCATGATAAAGAATGTTATGTGTAGCACCCAATTTTTATACCCCTTATTAACCATGGTAAATAATTTAACCATGGCTAACCCCTGTTAAACCTTAGATTAACCCTAGCTAACCATAGGTCAACCTAGTCAACCCTAGGTCAACCCTATGTAAACCTTAGGTTAACCATAGTTAAACCTTAGGTCCAACCCTAGGTCAACCATGAGTAAACCCTAGGTTAACCATAGTTAACCCTGAGTCACACATTAGGACAACCCCAGTTAAACCCTAGCTTAAACCCTATCTAACACATGTGACCAAACCCAGGCCCCTAAGGCCTAAACCCGTAGACAAGCAACCCTGGTCCCACACAGGGCCCTCAAACCCTAGCCAAGCCTTAAGAGGGGGCCCATGCCCTAGAAATTCAAATTTTCTATGAATGTCGGTAATCCAATTACCGACATTCCTTTTATGGTAAAATTCGTACCGCGTGTATGAATATTTAACGCAGGCCATAACCTTTTTTAGAAAATCTCAAGGATTGCGGTAATTATTCTACCATCATTTCCATTTTGTCTTGAGAGAGAATGGCGGTACTAGAATTACCACCTTCCTGGAGTTTGCGTTTTACACAAAGCCTGCTCCCCCCAGTGCACCAGGCAGGCCTTTTGGCCATCCCACTCCCTCCTACGACTTCACCCACCTTTGTCCTTATCCCCTTGATGTCCCCAAACCTCCTGCCTATAAAATCTAAGCTCCCCTAGCTTTGTTTTTTTATGACAAAATCTCCTAGTAGAAACTCTCCAAGAATCCGAAATTCCAAGGAAAGAACCCTGGCCTCCCCTTAATCTCAGCCTTGTTCTCCACCAAGGCGAGACTAGGAGCATCAGAGGCACTTAGGGACTACCCAGGGTCCCTCCCAGTTGTGTACACCGAGCACCACCACCTCCATCATCGAGCAAGCAGACCAGCAGGGTAGGGTCTTCCCCTACCCTTTTCATTCTCTGTAGAAACAATTGTGAGCCCCTGATCCTACTCCAGGGGACTTTCTATTGTATTGTTTTGTTGCAAAACCCAAGAGTAGGGGTTCCCCATACCTTCCTCTTAGGTATGGGGATCCTTGAAGGGTAAAAGTCTCGGCTACAGAGTTTGCCACCCATTCAGCCACTCCCTAAGCATTCTAGGGGACCTTCAACACATGAGGGATCCCCTGGAGTAACCCTGGTGCAGTACCAGGAGGAGAAAAATCGAATTCTAGAAAAATCCAAAAATTGTGGTAGACACAATACTACCATTTCTGGGCTTTACCATTGCAGTACCTCTGATCTGTATTTTGTGGGCCCTTGATCCATTCCAGGGCCTGGCCTAGGTCTCTGAGACCTTTCCTCATCTTCCCTAGCCCTTCCAAGCTCCCCAGGCTAACCTAATCATGGTTAAAATCATGAAAATTAGAAACTATCCAGAATGTTGGTAAATAGTCTACCGACATTCTGGACTTTTAAGCACAATAACATAATGACCACCATGGGCCCAATCCAGACCAGGCTCAGCGCCCAAACCAGGCCCAGGACTTGCGACAAGTCCCCTAAACACCCACATGGGTACAAGATCCCTTGGGCATCATCCTCAACATTCCATTTTGGCTACAAAGCCACTGTTGTAAAAAACAGTAGTAGTGACGGTAGTTATTCTACCGCCAATCTCATTTTACGAAGAAATGAGATTGACGGTGATTATTCTATTTTCAATCCCACTATTTATACAATAGGGGCCTTGCATAGGGCCTAGACTAGGGAGGAGGCCATTCTAGGCCCTGCCATACTATCTGGGCCCATTTCAGACTTGCCTAGACGCTAAATTGGGGTTAAACTTAACCTCAGTTAACTTTTAACCATAATTACGATCATTTAACCTTGGTAAAAATAAAAAAATGTTTAAAATGTAAAATAGACTAAAAACCTGATATTGGACCCTTTTAACCATGGTTAGCAGTCCTAACCATGGTTAACTCACATTTCTAACTTTGAATAGACAACCTTGGTCTCCGGGCCTAATCTTTGGCCTCTGAGTCCCAAACCTTAGCCCCGGGCCAACCTTAGTCTACCGGTCTAAGCCCTTAGCCTATTAGACTAGCCCTTGGCTCCGGGAGCAATCTTGGCTTACCGGGTCCATCCCTTAACCTCTGAGCTTATCTTTGGCCTCTGGGCCCAATCCTTAGCCTCCGGGCCCAACCTTTGGCCTCCGGGCCCATGCGTTGGACTTCGGGCCCATCCTTTGGCCTTCGGGCCCAATCCTTGGCCTTTGAGCCCAATCCCAAGCCTTTGGGCTTAAACCTTAGCCTCTGGGTTTGAACCCTCTAGACCATACACTTGACCTCCCCGGTCAACCAACCCTAGCTCCCGGGCTAGACCCTTAGCCACTCTGGTGCACACACACAATCTCTTAGCCTCGGCACGGGCTCACATGCCAGAACTACGCTCGGTCTAATCTCACTCCATGTGAGTACGTAGGCAACCCTACCCAAGTTCGACCCTAGTTAGGATTTTTTCCTTTCTATGATTAGTATAATCTAAAAACTTAGACATTTGAATGACATTAATTTGGCTTATACATAAGGAGTAGGTAACCATTGTAAAATAGGGGTCTCAGGGTGCCTAACACATTTCCTAAGAATTAATCGAACCTCTTACCTAGACTCTCACGTAGACCACAAGACATTATCCATATCCGGGACTTATCAATTGGAATTAATAAGTGACGACTATTAATCAAAACCAGTGAGTAAGAAAAATCCGTGTTCACAGCTTTGGTGACTCCGCTTGGGATTTATTTATGTATAAGGTTCAACCCAGAACCTAGGTTTAAGCCAAATAAATTTCAAAATTGTTCAAATGCCTAAGTATTTAGCCTAATACTAATTCTTTCATCTCTTTGAGTGTATTTTGTATTGTGCATATCATACATATTATAGTAGTGTAATGACCTATAAAAACCCAATTGACAGGTTTAATACGTTTACGGTGCTAGATGAATATTCTCAGTGTTAGAAGCTTAACAATCTTAGAGGTCCACAGAATTACGCCTGTTGGATGATTATCCTCAGGGAAGGATGCTGAACGCTCCCGCTTACACAAATCGTCCATTTTTCAAGTATGTTCTATATCAGGGAGTTGCATATATAGTGTTAAGTAATCATAAACCTTTTAGGAACACCTGCATTACCCCAGCAGTAAGGAGTGTCATGGGCCAAAATTTCTTTTTAACCTAGATAGGATTTTCTGGCACAACAGAGGTGGTATCAGAGCTGAGGCATTAGGTTCGTTAGGGTTAGAGTTGTTATATGTTTAGGTTATAGTTGTTTACATAGTAGACTTATGGTTTACTGTTTGCTCCCAAGACTATCATAATGAGGTGTGGTAACCAAGGTCATGGAAACATAGGAAGAAATGGAGCAGAAAATCATATAGGCAGTGTTCTGCCAGAATTGAGTCAGATCATCAAGTCTCTCGCTGCTGCTATGACTAAACAGGTAGAAGCAATGGCTCAGCAGACTGCACCCCTCACGACTAGGAAACATAACACTACTGCAAATCATGCCCCATTAGGAATAGAGGCTTTCCGAAGACTGAGGATTCCAACTTTTTATATCGCGCCCTAAAATCTCATCTTGGTCAAATGATACATTGGACCTATGATACTCATATACAGAACTTGTATTAACAGTATATAAGGCATTCCAAAATGAGAGTCTTAACATTTATCTTCAATAATCAAAATAAAGTCATCGATGATCAAATTTATCATCATCCATAACATGTGACCAACTTAACATAAAATACCTAATCATTCATCATGATCTTAATTCTCAAAATATAGACCTAAGTAACATCAATTTAAAAATCTTAATACAACCTTTAGTCAATTAAAACAACCACTTGATCAATAATATGTATAATGATCCAAATCAATCTTTTCCTCCTGATAATCACCTTCGGGTTCCTCGAAGTACTCTTCTTCAATCCAAGGTTTTGTAACCTGCTCCGAACCTAAACTCGCCGATCTCAAAAGTTTGACTAAGCAACAAAACGATTAGTGGATATAAAGATTAGCTAACAATAGATAATATCATGCATTCTTAGTTAGCTTTATCATACATATCATCTTTTACATTATCAAAGTGTAGAAAACATGTAAGCATTTCCTATCATCACTCATGGCATACTCAGACTTCGTGACTTGTGCAGACTTGTGAGATTTATGTAGGTGCATATCAATTCATACCAGATACATCTCAGTTCGTATCAAATTCTTACTAGATGCATGTCAGTTCGTACTAGATTCATACTAGATGCATGAACTTGTGCAGACTTACCAAATGCATGTACTTGTACAGACTTACCATGTCATGAACTTGTGCTTGACTATCATAATTAACTTTCATCTAGGTTATCCCTTAGATTCTGATCTCTCACTATCGAAACCACACCATAATGTCTCATACCATCATGGTAAAGAATGTAGGTTATAAAATCATCCTCTAAGTATTTTCCTATCCGAAACTCAACTACCATACATGCATAAATACTTACACTTATCACGTGAAGATCATACCATAATATTTTATCATTCATAGGAGATATTTACAATCATAATCATGCTTAACACAATCTGTAGGATCCATTACCTCACACAACAAATAATGATCATAGCTCGATTTACATCCCTTCATCCATATTCAATCATATAACCCTAGAGTACATCCTTTCCTCCATATTCAATCATGCAACCATCAATAACCCAATTATATTCCTTGCTTGTTCTTACCCACTACATTCATAACCCACATTCATTATTCAATTCTAAATTTTGAATTCATACCTTTCCTCATCATACAAAACCATACATATTTAATTTGATTCATGTTTATCAAAATCTTAACATTCAATACTTGATTTTATTCACAGGTTTATCAATTTATGATAGAGTTAGACCCAGATCAGTATATCAAAACTCTCAGGATCGCTTCCCTATAATCAATTGTTATACTCTCGGATTTTGATCTTCAAGCTTTCCTTCTTCTCTAGGTAAAACACTTTGCAAAACCCTAGGTTTTTCTCTCTCTGAATTTCTAAAACTCTTAGAATGGTTATCAAACCCTAGACCAATGACATAAAGATTATATATAGGGTTTAGAGTCCTAACCCCTTTAAAATTCTCAGAAAACAGTGTTTTGCGTAATTCTGTGTGCAGTATCGTTCGAATGGTCTAAGAATCGTTCGAACGGTTTGGGGATCATCCGAATGGTTCTGGGTTCGTTCGAACGGTTGAACATTCGGGAATTGTGTTTTGTATTGCTACTAACACCATTCGATTGGTCTGGGGATCGCTTGAACATTCTGTGCTGTTTTGTTTTATTTTCTTCTTCTTTATTTAGAGAAACCTTGAGAAACCTAGTACAAGATACATGCTCTCCTCTCAGGTTAAATCCCAACTCAAGCCCGGAGCCCTTTATACAACCCACTCAAGTCACCTTCTCAATAAACCCCAAGAACAATCCCTATCTATATTTCATTCAACCTTTCCCAAAACCTAGTATGCTTAAATTCTTTCTATTATCTCCCACTCCCCATGATAACAACCATTAGGGCTCTCCCCTGGAGCTCTAAAACATTCACCTTGTTTTCATAACCATGACTGTCAAAACCCTAGACCTATAAGCACATATTTATAAGTCTAAACTTGGAATCCTAGACAATAGAAACACTCCTACTCAAATTAGGAGTTTCCAAAACAACATGGACTTCAAAACACACTTTGGCCGATTGATCAGCGTCTCCTTGGCCGATTGATCGGCCCTCCAAGTAGATTTCCCGACGCACTGCCAATCGATTGACACCTCCCTAGCTAATCAATCAGTGCATCCTGATTTCTTTAATTCACTCCAAAATTTAACAAATCTCCACCTTGGTGAGATTTCCGTGACACCACTGCAACCAAGAGAACCGATTTACTAATCACAAAGTAAAACTTCAAAATAGAACATCGTATTACCCATATTTGGGAAGCACCTCCACCTTGAACCAAAATCTCTTTCAAAATTTTGTAACCCCATTTTTAATTACCGCAAACCCGATTGTAAATATCGCAAACCACCGTTTGCCCTACCCGTCTTTGCACCATCTGCGAAAGAAACCCACAAAATAACCTTTTGGCCATCTTGCCTCTTTACAATCTACGAAAGAGACCCACCAGCTACACACACTCTCGAATCACCTCGGAAAGCCATCCACCAGATTTGATCAAACATGGCCAAAATCCATGTGTAGCCTGAAAAACCATGCTCCATTCCAGAGGAATCATAGACGAGAACATAGACCCGTCCACTCCGTCAAAAGCACCTTGCCATCTCCATCCTTTTGGAAACCCACTGGAATACCCGTCTCCACTCCGACTGCAAAAAAGATCCTAGGTGAGCTTAATTTCTACCTGCTACATAACATCTGGTTTCCGATTCCTGCAGACCCTGAAGTAGCTTCACCTACACCCGTATTCCATCCAAGAGATACAAATTATCACACTTCTTCCCTTCATCAAAACTAAGCATCCTTGCTTTTCCCGCTTTATTTTGATAATTCCACCTCCTGTTGTGTAGCAACAGTCCAAGGAGTATCACTAGCTAAGTGAAACTAGATTCCTTCTCAACTTAGGGACATAACATAGGCTACCCCTCCCAAAGCCCGAATCACTCCGTCAAACGAGGCCCCTGAATCTAATAACCACTTTATTAGAAGAATGTCCATACTATTAGAGACTGTGAGAGCATCTCTAAAGTATACTCCTCCATCTTGCACTATTTCAGCAGAATGAAGCCCATTTTCCAATCAAAACTCCTCTATAGAAAATTGTCCAAACTAACATGTAGCTGTGATACCAATTTGTTGGGGGAAATAATAGAATAACACCTGATGGAAAAGAATTAACCAACAAGCAAACACACAAAAGGGGAAACACAAGAGATATACGTGGTTTGATAATAACTTGCCTACGTCCACGGGTCAAGATCTGATTGCTTCTTTATTAAGAGAAACCTTGAGAAACCCAGTACAAGATACACACTCTCCTCTCAGGTTAAATCTCAACCCAAGCCCAGAGCCCCTTGTACAACCCACTAAAGTCACCTTCTCAATGAACCCCAAGAACAATTCCTATCTATCATCCCAACCTTTCCCAAGTCCTAGTATGCTTAAACCCTTTCTATTATCTCCCACTTTCTATACGAACAACTATTAGGGCTCTCCCTAAGAGCAAATCCGTTCTCCCCAAGAGCAAACCCACTCTCCCAGGGAGCCCTAAAACATTCACCTTATTCTCATAACCATGACCATCACAACCCTAGACCTATAAGCACCTATTTATAAGCCTAAACTTGAAGTCCTAGACAATAGAAACACTCCAACTCAAATTAGAAGTTTCCAAAATAACATGGACTCCAAAACACGCTTTGGTCGATCGATCAGCACCACCCTGGCTGATCGATCAGCGCTCCAAGCAGATTTCCCGACGCACTGCCCAATCGATCGACACTTCCTTGGTCGATCGATCGGTGCATCCTGGTTTCTTTAATTCATGCCAAATTTCAACACCTTCTGCAAGTTTAGAGGCTTCTTTGTGCTGATTGCAACACCCAAATGTTAAGATATAGAGCTAGGGAGATTGCTTGCAGAATTGAGGAGACGGATAGAAGATGAAGGAGAAGCAACATGCGTCAGCATTACTGTTGTACCTCACAGTTGCATGCACAATGGATGAGGAAGCTCATGTTGCTACCGGTCTTCCCTTTTCTTACTGCAAATAAAGATCAAATGTAAGCAAAAAAGAAGAAAAAGACAATGAACAATGAGATTCTCTTCTCTGAATTTCTAGGTGAGATGGGGTAAACATTATATATTTCAAGGAGAGAAGTAGATATTTCAATGAGAGGAGGACGAGAGGGTATAAAGGGTTTGAATGAGAGGTGTAGAGCTTAAGAGGGAATAGGAAGTGTTACATAGTAAAGATTTGTGGAGTGGGTTTCGTTGGAAAAAGAGAGATAAATTTAAGGAAAAAAGCAGTAACCCAAACAATCAATGAGGGAAAGTGGAAGAGGAAAAAGTAACCGAAACAATCTAGAGCAATGAGGGGAAGGGGAAGAGAGGAATAAAGGTGGCTCCCACAATTTTTCTTAGTGATGGTTGACTTGGCCTCACAAATGAAGAGAATTACTTTGCATCAAGAGATAAATATGTGACATCAAGAGAAAGGCTTTAACTGGGTCTCATAGTAGTAGTATAGATTTATAAGCCACTTAATTATTATATGCAGATTCAATCTTTTATGGCATTTAATACTGGAAGATCTGAATTTTTATGCTCAGCCTCTATGTCATATGGATATTGATTTCTAATAATGTTCCACATTAAGAATCTGTGTGCTCCCCTAATAAGTTGCACATTCTTTTGGTTTAAATACAAAGAAGAGCTGTCTTCACAATGTTGAGTGGAGCTCCCTTCTTAACACTATCATGGCATAAAAAGGGGAGCTCCGGCTCAAAATTAATATGACATTCTTTTATCACAAGGTTATTTTTGACTCAAGGCTTTTTTTTTTTTTTTTTTTTTGTGGTTAGGCCATATCAACTATCAATTTGATTTTGCTGCCCATATATGGTTTTTTATTTTATTTTTTATAATATACTAACCACACATCCAAACTCACGAACACCACACTCACTCACGGCCCTCAATCCAACTCAAGCCTTTAAAGAATGGTTGACCAACCTATAAAGCTCGTATTCCTTGTATATCGGGTTAAAGAAATTTAATAAGCTTTTAAACAAACTATATATATATCTTTACTATTATAATGCGAGAGCCAGGCGTAGCCTGATTTTTCCGAAATTCTCAATCTACTCTCATATAAAATAAAATTTTGATTTAATGTTTTACTTTAATTTCCAAACTACCCCTTACTCATCTATTTATTTAAATAAAAGAATCACAGCTGATTCCAATTAAACTCGGGGAGAGTTTAATCGTACCTGTGGGTTAACACGTGTCCCTTTTAACTGCTATTAACTGTGGTTAACTCCTTCCCACCACTTTAACGGGCATCGCATGTGTCACCCGCTAGTATATATAGAGAGAATAAACCATCTTCCCAGAGCTTTGTTATTTTGCTCGTGTCATGCTGCTAATGTATTTTCTCTTAAAAAAAAAAGAAAAAAAAAAAGAAAAAGAAAGAGTGGCCACACCCTAACCCTTGGAACAAGCAATTGGAGAAAAAGAAAAATAATGAAAAAAGAACATATAAACCATAAGAGCAGTAGTTCGCTCAACCAGCGAGGAGTGCTCAGCGCTCTCTCAAACAAAATAAACTTAATCAAAAAATAGGACTTAATCACAGTAAAAAAGAAAAAAGGAAAAAAAGTTAGTAGGGGAACACGTGGCATGAAAAGGGGGCCCAGGACGCCTCTCTCGCGTCACCGACCGAGGAGGTGATTGTTTTCCAAAATCTAAACTCGCCCAAATCAGGAACCTTTTAAAGAGCAGAAAGTAAAAATAGAGAACAGTAAAGAAGGTGTGTGTTCTGCCTATGTCAAAAACATATGGGAAGATTGAAGATAAATATGCAAGGGTCTCTTGCACAATAGATACCCCTTTTAAAACGATTTTGCAGCGTTCTTTTGCAAGTTGCCAAATCCTCATGTGACATTGTTTTCAATTCAATTGTTCCAGAGTCAAATCAAGAAACTCGAACAGAAAATGTATGGATGATCTTCTCCTGGAATACGAGAAAATGCAAAAAAGTTAAAAAGATTTGAAGACATATGGTCCTTGTGATTCCGCCAAAATCCTGTCATTTTCCTCCTTTTGCGGCGAATGCAAACGGGGGAGAGTGGAGCTAGCAAAATCTAAATGGAGGTGCGGCCGAGGATCGTGGCTATTTGGTTGCCGATTCCGACAACAAAAAAAGCAACATTCTATTTCACTTAGAAATCTGGGGAGAACTTGAAAAGGGAAGACCTTGTTTTGAGGAATCCAAATAAAAAGATACATCAGATCAGGTATACTCCTACATTGATTCTTGAAGTTTGAAATTTCCATTTTTCTCCAATCGCTTTTGTAGATGTTGATTTCATCAATTGTAATACTAGAATCATGGTGTTGGGCTTTAGGTTTAATGTAGGTTTAGGGTTTAAAGAACTGTAACAAAGGTTCATGCAGTTGCATCATGGAATTCTGCAAATTGTATTCTAAAGAGACAAATCTTATGTTATAATTCCCCCAACAAATGAATAGTTTCTACTGTCATTTACCCATAACCATTCAATAATAAGATTTATTTATCAAACTGGTAGAATCATCTAAATAGAGGGGATTTTTGGGAAGAGAAATCTACTACATGATGCTAATTGATTAGGTAGTTTCATTGATAATGTATGCCAGGTCTAAGATGGAAGGATCATACTATATCTGTTAGAGATTTTTTTTTCTCTCGTGGTACTAGTAATGTTTAGCTAGTTACTAGCAAACACCCCTTACAATGCACGTGTGCATGATTTGAAAAAAAAGTTATTCAGTTTACGTAAACTAGTGGAATGTAAAAGATAAAGCCATGATTCGGATTTAGCTAAAAATTGAGGGAAAAGGCTAAAGAGAGAGAGAACCAAATGTAGAATATAAATTATAGAATCCCTCATTTGTCATTAATCTCTCTCTCTTCTTTTTTTCTTTATTTTTTGGGATAAAAGGAATAGGTAGAAGAAAGTCTATTACAGTTAATTTAGGTTAGTTTTTGGGAAATAACTCATTTCAATGAAAAACATAACAGATATATTATATGTGCCTCCATCTCATATACGTTTGCATCTACTTTCCATGAGGTGTATACAATAGTATGTGTAGTTGGATAGTTTTAAAAAGGGCTCCAACTACTTGATGACCCATTGATACCATCATTTTCTCCATTCCAATTTTTGAGTCTTCCCCCCTACCATCTAGCCTCACCATATCTTTCATAGGTGCCCTGAAAAATCATATCCATCCCAATTACTCCTGCAAAGTTTCTCCATTAGTAAATATGCACACACCATGGTTAAAAAAAATGCCAAAATCGATATGTGTTGCCCGATACGTATCGATTTCGGTAGAACCCATTATCCGATACATGACCATTACAACTTTTTAAAGAAAAATTAAGACTCAGCCGAAACCGTTATGTATTGATCGAGTCCTACGATATGTAATGATTTCAGCTTAGGACTCGTTCGACGTTTTCATATAAAAGGGGTTATGTAAATCCCTAAAAACACTCCTCTTTCATTTTCCTCTTCCTCTGTACCAATTCTAATCCCTCATTCTATGTGGCTTTAGCAGTATGTTTCTACTTTCGAATCCTCTACTGCGTTATATTTTGTTATATTTTATATTTTCTACTTGATATTGACTTCAGAATAATGTTGTTACCCATCTACTGCTTTTTTTTTTTAATTGTGTCCTAATTTATTGTGATCTTTTAGATTTTTTTCACAAAAAAAGAAAAATAAAAAGGTGGGACCCGATACGGTCTCCAAAACCAAATTTATAATCCATGACACAGAGAGAGAGAGAGAGAGAGAGAGAGAGAGAGAGAGAGAGAATATCTTGTAGAGGGGTGCACACACACACACAGTACTCTTCTATGGGGGCAGACACTTGTATTCAGAAGTGTTAGTACAGGTTGGCCACTCTCGGCTCATTAACCTGGACATGCAAGTAGGAATTATTGTGCATCTCGGGATAAATTTTCCCTTTGCATCTCCTTCATTTTAACCTTTCATAACTACCTCCTTCAAGTCCTCTAAATCATAAGCTACCCAAGTAGGCTTCAGAAAATATATTATACCAATATAAAAGGCTGGTGTGACGCCCCGAACCTGCGTCTTAGGGAATCATGTTTCGAGACGTGCGCCCGATCATTCATACCAATGCAGCAAAAGACTTTGCTTGCGAAAATTGCGGGAATTTTCAAACTTTGTCCCCAATGAGGCAAATCAACACTAGTCATCACAATAGCCATCACCACAAAACAAATACTTGTATTAAACATTTATGTCTGTTTACAAAACGTAGGTGCCACTAACGCGCCGGGTAGTCTCTATCCAAATCCAAAAAGGTCCAAGGTGCAGGATCCACACCTACTGCTCAGTAGTTCCTGTATCTGTTGATATAAAACGTCAGTGAGCTATGAAGCCCAATAAAAACCACAGTCTTCTCATACTATTTTCTATGAATTAACATGCATCAATAACAACATAATAGTATAAATCCAGTGTTATGATACAGTATGATAATATATCCAAGTTATAATGTGACACACGGTCACACATGCCTATTTTACCCAACACGAGATTTCCAATCTCGAAGATATCTAGTTATGCCTTCATTTTAACATTTCCACACAACAATCAGGTTATTCTTCGAGTCCTTCGACTCTATTAACTAGCCGTAGGCCTATGCACAATTTTATTTGCACTATACATACTTGGACCCTTGTCCAATCATCAATCATCACTTGAGTCCTTTAGACTCACTTACACAATCCCAGGTAATATATACCTGATCAAGACTGAACTTTGGATACTCTGCCCCAAATACCAACTTAGAATCTGAAAATTCACTACAACTTTGAGCACATCTGCTCGTACAACCCTGAATCTAAAGATTTAATACCAACTTGTGCACTCCGGCTCAACCGACTGTTTCGACACATGAGCACTCCGGTTCAACAAACTGTGAAGCCGAAGATTTCATACCACACGGGCACCTGCCCAACAAGAACAAACTCTTCAAATCCACTGGCCGACCACATCTCGTGTATTCGCTACCATCTCAACTGGATATCAGTCCAGAAGGAACCTGCGGCCAACCTGCCTACCGGCCTCTTCTGACTAGTCTTACGGAGGAACCATGACATCCAATGCTACCACTCCTAGACGTACCACCACAAAGGTAACCCCGATAGACCCGGCTGCCACCCTCTTCTGACCCATCCAGAGAGGAACTCCCGGATTGTACACCATCGGATGCTCAGCCACTGACTCCCTAGGAGTCCGACATCTCTTGACTACCAGTCCCGGAGGAACCACGACATCCAATACTGCCACTCCTGACCTAGTCCAAAAGGAACCACGGACAACCTAGACAAACAGACTGACATCTCCCGTCTATCAATCCCAGGGAACCCACGACATCCAATGCCGCCATCTTGGACCTAGACAAGGAGGAATCACGGCCCCACATAACCACGGGTTAGGTTTCCTAACCACGAATAATCCCGATTATCCCAAGCTCTGCTTGGATAACCAACACACTTGGGCATCACACCCGTATACCAAATCCACAAGTATACCACTCCAATAGGGAGTGCACCAAAGCCAATGGACATTTCCATTGCCTAAAAAAAATACAACACATATCATTTGTCATCCAAGGATGACCACCAAGCACATAGGGAAGCCCACCATGGCCTTAGAAAAAATTTTCTATCAGGGACGATTGATCGTCCCATTGATCACCACGACGATCGATCACCCATCACATGCAGGGTCTTGGACCCCTTTTTTTTTTTCCACGACATTTCAAACAATGCCAAAAAATTATACAGTCTAAATTTTGAACTGCGGACAGCCCAAAACCGAGGCTACATCCCTCTACTCTGATCAAATCTCTTCCCACATTCATCAACACATCATTTTTCATGGTCTTAGACTCATTTAATCCATTCCCACAACAATCCAGACACATCTATAGATCATTTTAGGGATTTTAGGACCTTTTCATCCATCCACACATTCAAACCATGTCAAAATATAGTGATAAAAGGGGAAAATGAGAAGAAAAGAGGGGGGTTTGTACCTTTTTCTAGCATTTCAGTGGTCCGCACGGACGATCCGTCACAGCCAATGCGATCACCACGTCAAATAACCTTGGGGTAGCACGCATGCAATGTGCGGCCACTTTTTTCTCTCCTCATTTTTCTCTTTCTCTCTCTAGAAACTCTCTCTCCCTCTCTCTAAAAATTTGGGAACCCACTGTCCGAATGAAACATTTAGGTTAAGGCAAAGCCTTATACAGGGATAGGGAAAGGGTTTGGATCATGCACAACATGCACATAAGGAAATGGTGTAAACTTTGACTTTTCAACCATTTGACTTGGTTGACCAAGTTTGATTAGATTCTGATTTTTTACGGAAACGACCCGCGTAACCATACTAAACAACGTCCAATTCCAACGAAACTTCAGGTGACTGACCAAGAGGTAGTCCGACACTTACTGTAAAAATTTCAGGGAAAAATACTGAGTTTTGACAGCTGCATTTTAGTCCGGCAGAAAACTGTAAAACCCACTAATTTCCTGATTGTAGACACAAAGCATGTTGCCGTTTCTTCGTATGAGATAATTAACTGTTGAAACGACAGATGGTCATCATCACGACTGACTAGCACGCTGTGGTACCAATCGCATGGATTTCTATTAGAATCCCAAACAATTATGGAGTCCCAACTGAATTCCGGAAGATCTGGAGTTTCCTGATTTTCTCAAATTTCTTACATTTAAGACCCCTGCGGTCTCGCGAATCGATATGCGAAGGAACCGAAACGACAGGTGACCGAACTAGGGGCAGTCTGACACCTACTATATGAATTTCAAGGGAAAATGATGAGTTTTGACAGTAAAAAGTAAATCCAGAAGAAAATTGCAAAACCCACTAATTTTCCGGTTTCGGATACAAAACACGCGATATTTTCACATACGAACAAACTAACGGCCGCGATGACAGACGATGATTCTTACGACCAATCGGCACGCGGTGACATTCTCCGTTCGTATTTCTATTAGGATCTCCAATAGATATTGGGCCCCACTTAATTTTTGGAAATCTAGAACTTTCCCGTTTTTCTCAATTTTATCATACATAATGACCTCGTGGTCCTGTAAAATGATACCTGACGGAACCGATACGATAGGGTTGTGTCCCGGCAGTCGACCGACACACTGTGTACGACTTTCAAGAAAAGATACTAGGATTTTCTCGGTGCACTTCAATCCCGAGCAAAACCCATTTTTTATTAATTTAACAAACACTCCAGTATTTAACCCCAGTTACGGACCAATAAACGCATAATTTTATTATTTAAACTTCTGGGGCGTTATAGCTGGAGAATGGCAAGATAAGTTTCGTGTCTTTCTTTTATTTAGTGAAATAACAATCAACTGGTTAAGACAATGTTAGTCACCTTCCATATCTCGCGAGAGGCAAGGCTGTTCAGAGCCTAGGGGTAAGCAAGGAGAGATTGTTACACCTTGCCTTAGAAAGTCACCTATGCAAACAAAGGGATTTATTTCTTTTAGTGGTTTGTATATGACATATCACTTACATTTGGACTAGTGTCTATCGAGTAACTCGAGTTTTATTCATATTACCAAAAACTCGAACATTGAATAAGAGGATTCAAAACATCCCTTAATTCTCAAAGAATTTCTAATTCACGAACGAAAGTAGTTGCCAAAGGCTTGAGAAAGAAATACACAGACAAAAATAAAATTATTTGCAAGCTACCGGATGTGTAGTTAATTAGGAATTGTAAATTATTGAACTCAAGGCGATGGACACTGTAAATAGTCCAAGAAGAATAAAGTTCACTAGATTTTGCTGGTAATAAATATACTAAGGGCACATCACTGTAAAATTTCAAAGAATAAACCAAAACAATTCAGGAAAAAATCACCGAACACAAAAAGCCCAACTGGAAAAAAATTCTCTCGATTAAATTTACCTAATTTACCTATAAGGAGCATTTTTTTGAAAATATAATAATCGTTGATACCTACAAAGGGAAACAATAATCATTGAATAGAAGAACAATGTAAAGCGCCAAACCTGACCCTATGCACACAAAGAAATCCACTATCGAATGGATGGTAGTAACAATTACGACGGCAACGGCAATGGTAAGAAGCACTTGGACGGACTTGATTACATAAACCTTATGAATAAAAGATCGTCGAAGTTCCGGACTCTCGAGCATCATCAGATAGAGTTGCTGGCACCAATGTTGCTGATTTTTTGTACGACTGTTGACACGTCTTTTTAAAGGGAGAGCAGATACCACAATTGGAGAATATTAGAGGGTGTATGAATTCTCAAGAACAATAAATCATTGATACAATTACTATTCAGGTTGTTGCAAAGAAGAAATGATACATTGGGTTTATGAAAAGAAAAGAGAGATGAAGGATTGGAGGAGATTAGGAGAATTGCAGAGACGTTGAGGGGAAAGAGCATTTTCATATTGATGTGAAAAATTTCGGGAACTGTCGCATACCCTCGTGGAGATTATGTTTTCGTACCCTGTAATGAAACTTTGGGACTCGTCACATACCGCCACGGAGATGATGTTTGACCATTGCTTCTTGCTCAGAGCCACGAAACGACACAAAGGAACCCTAGCTTCGAAATATCATTAATGATACCAAACCTGGGAGGAAAATCTAAGAATAAAAAAATCTGAATGAAGAGACGAGAACAGAATGATAGTTTGCAAAGATATCGGATGGGAGGGGCGTTTGGGGAGGTTTGGGCGAAGAAGAAAGTAGTTAGAGATTGGTTTGAATGAGAAATATAACATTGGAATGAGGGCAAAGCAATGACCTATCAAGTAATGGCAATATGAAACGTGATGGTTCGGAGAGACGTTATGATACGTGATGGTTAAGCAAAACGTTAATGTAAAGACCCAAAACTTGTTTTTCTTGAAACTAGTGCATATTGAATGAAAATATGGAGATTTTGCTTAAACCGTTGTAATTAATGTTAATTGATTTCCAAGATTATTTAATTGATGATTAACTATGTATAAATATATTTATGTAAAGTTTTAACTAAAGTTATAAATATTGTATGATCAATGGTTAAGATTTAAAGCAAAGAAAATTGTCAAAATAGACAAAATTGCCTCTATTATAAGATGGGTATTTTGGTCATTTTTCGTTATCCAAAATTTATGAAAATTTTAAGGTAAATTCTATATAACCTAAAGTAGTTATGGTTCAAATTTTAGGTTAATCCATAGAATTATTCAAAGTATAGTGGCAAAACTGTAAATAGGATGAATAGTAATCACATGAATAGTGTTTCATGAATAGTGTTTTTAGCAATTCTAATCACTTTCCAACTCTAGTATTGCCTATATAAGGACCTTAACTCATATATTTTAGGTATTTTATCATTCTAAAACTTATTAGAAAGAAAAAGGAAAGAAAAACTTAGGGTTTCTCAAGGAGATCTCAATAGAGAAAAATGGAGAGAAAAGTTATTTTTGAGATATCTAAGAGGAAAAATCAAATATTTTGCAAGAAGAAGAGCGTGAAGGCTTAGATCGACCCATTTGCAAGTGCTTGATCGTAGGAAAGCGATCGGGAGAGGTAAATATAGGTTCCTTCCTACAAATATGATGATTTTTAATATAAACAAGGAGAAATAGTTGGATTTAAAGTAAGAAATAAGATCAAACATGTCATTTTATGAATCCCTTATGAAAGTGTTTATGATTTTAAGAGAAGTTTTCTTATGATGTTAAGATGTAAATCAACAAGGGGAAAGGAAAAAATTGTGTAGTTTATGTATGGTGGATAATGGAGGAAATGATGATTGTTGGATTAGATGGAATGAGTATGACTTTGATTAGAAATTGTGATGTATTATAAAATTAGGTTTTTTTTGTGAAATTAATTTTTTAAAAATTATATACCGAAAATTGATAAATGATTAATGAAATTGTTTTATTATTTTATTGTTGAAAGCCTTATTGAACATGGTTTTAGATTGATCAATTATGAGAAATTGTATTCGTTTAAATTTATGTATGATGGACAAATTGCATGATGATATATGTTGATTAAATTAAACCGTAAATTATGGTTGTGTGACTTATGAGTATTATCATGACGGCGTTAAACGTTATGATGAGCTTTCAAGAGCCTTAACCAATAATTCTATGTGCAATTTCATTAATGGCTATCATCTTTTTACTCACACTTATTCATGAAAATAAATATGTACAAGCATGATGAAAAGCAAGATTATAAGTATTATATAAGTACACGAGTATGACTGTATGATTGAGTTTTGCACTGCCCGAGTACCAATAAGCCTAAGATCAAAGCAAGACAAGCCGTATGCACCGGACAATGTATAGATAAGCCGTATACACCGGATAATGTGTAAACCGTATGGTACCTCGGTAAGTAGGGTATATGTTAGTCTTTATCCAATATATGGGATAAAGTTATTTTAAGTTATTGCACTATGCATGTTGTTGGATACATTCACGAATAAGAAAGACAAGTAAGATAAGTAAGAAAGTACAAGTGAGCACGTCTAAGAATTGAATTGAAATTATACTTTCGCACTTTGATTTGTTTATATGCTTACATGTAATGTTAAATTTTAATTTATGCTTTATATTAAATGTTGTTATATTGTTAGTTAGGAGTTTATATACGCGGAGTAACTTGTTACTCAGCCGATGACTTTATTGTCGGCAGGTTTTAGGTTTGATATATATGTCCCAGGACCTTGAGAAGAGGAAGAGTACGAGGAAGAAGAAGAAGATCCAAAAGGTGATTATCCCCATTGTGAATGGAATTTGGATTGTTGGCTATTTCTTGAGAATTAAATTATTAGTATTTAAATTTGGAGTTCAAGACATTATAATAGACTTAATTTTGGATTTATGGTTAGGATGAATTGATAGTTGAGAATCAGGATGGATGATTTGAATTATTTATTATGTTTTAGTTTTAATTTGAGATAGTAGATTTGATTATGATTAATTAAAGAAAAATTTTCAGGTTCATATTTTAGATTGCCTTAAATGCTTATGACAATATGTTATGATGGTTAAGTTACGTGCCAAGGACTCACTTTAATCTAAGTGGGATTTTGGGGCGCGACAATTAAGATGGTTTAGAATTTGGAATCCAACGTGGCATACAAAGGTAGGTCCATGTGTCAGCAGGAGAGAATCAACTTTGGCATAGTATTAAGTAATAGATAATAGATTAGTTAGTAAGTTAGCACCAGGAGTAGAGCTAGGTGCCGCCTGTGGGGGCATGTGTCCCCACTGAACTTTTCAATTATTTTTAAGGTATAGCCATAGGAATGTGGTAGGTGCCTTCTAAACTTTGAAAAAAAAATACTTTTGAGTTTGGATCATATTCAATCGCGATTGAACTCTCCCCGAGTTCAAGCACACCCATAGATCAACACGTGTCTCTTTTAACCCCCATTAACTATGGTTAAGATTTACTAACCCTTAGGGTTCAACAATCTAACCTTTAAATATCCCTAGGGTTAAAAGTTTTTAACCAGAGTTAAAATGGGGTTTTGTGAGTGTGATTGAACTGTTTGAATTCAATGGCAATTGAATAGGATCTGGACTCATAATTTTTTATACTAAGTTCTTTAAGTATTACCGTGTGTGTGAGTTAGGAGTTATCTTCCTTTAACTAGGAAAAAATGTATTTAATTGGGCATAATCATGCGCCAAGAGGACAGTTGTCCCCAAAAAAATTATACTATATGGCATAGGTGTGTGGCAAAAAAAAAAACGGTCTAAGAACTGTCTTTAAAAAAAGAGGCTACGCTCCCGAACCCGCATTCCCCTAGACCCAGAATTTTTTGGACCTGTCTAATCTTTCTCCACAACATCCATGAATAATTCCTACTATTATCAATCAACCATGAGTGCCCCCACTATTAGAATATCCTGGCACCGCCCTTGGTTAGCACCACATTGCGGAGGGGTGTCACATTGGGTCAGGGTGAGTGGACCACTGCCACATCATTGATGGAACATTTTACAATTGATTTGGAGTTTCTTTCTCATGAATCAACCCCAAACTTCCCTCAAAAGAGGGGCACACCTTCGGCATCCTAGCTCGAAGGGTGGGTGCATTGTAGCTTGTTATAGCCCTTACTCTATAATTGTAGGAATATTACCTTTTTTTATTGGTACAAGTAGAAAATTACTTAAGATAGCTAGATAATAGCACTAATTTTATAGACTTTAGGTGGTCCATATTATGCCACGTATAGTACACTTGAAAATAAACTAGATTAAATTATGTGATCTCTTAGATGGTACCCATTGAATGGTGGTCTTAACCAGTATGTGGCGCCACTTGTAACGATAATGTGCTTAGAGATGGTCACCTCCTAATATCATAATCAAACACCTCGTATATCTACCAAAATGATAGGCATAAGAAGACTTAAACAAGAAAGTGAGTATTATCACAAACAAACTACGAAATAACAATTGTGTTGCACAAGATTCAACCCTACTCGTACCCATTAGGAAAGATGAAAAGAAAAGAGAGTAGGAGCGCACTGTTTCAACTCGAAAGAAAATAGGCAACATGACCCATCTTCTTAATCAACATGATGAGTTCAATAATAGTGGTTTTGTGTCTAGTGGTGAGGTGGCACTGATCTCCAAACTTGCATTCCCGGTTGAAGTTGAACAAACGTCCCACGGGCCCGATGTTTCAGCTATGTAGCATTCGACCTCTTGATGATTTTGTTGAACAGACAAATTCCCTTTATACATTCTCATTCCCTCAAGATCCGTTGCGACTTCTTTCATCGTGGGCCTTTTCTTCCCATTCAAGTTCAAGCATCTCTTTGCAAGGTTAGAAACTGTAATGAGCTCCTCTTTTCCACCCTCAGTCACAACTCGAGCATCAAGAATGTCAAAGAGACGGTTCTCCTTTATTGACAAAATAAAATGTACTGCTAAGCTTCTCTCTTCTTGTGATCTAATTGAAGAAATCGGCTTTTGTCCCGTTAAGAGCTCCACAAGAACTACTCCAAAGCTATAGACGTCACTCTTCTCCGTGAATTGGCTTGATTGGAAGTATTCTGGGTCCAAGTACCCAAAGGTTCCTTGAACTAATGTAGTTAAGTGAGTTTTATCTGTTGGAACTGACCTTGAAGTTCCAAAGTCAGCTACTTTTGCTCTATGTTTGTCGTCCAAGAGTATGTTGGTGGACTTGATGTCTCTGTGATAGATTGGTATGGAAGCTGCCGAGTGCAAGTAGGCAATTGCTCCTGCCACTTCTGTAGCAATCCTTAAGCGATCATTCCATGAAACTGGGAACTCCTCGCTCTGATCATGTATATGGTCGAAAAGGGTTCCATTTGAGATGAACTCGTAAACAAGCAGAGGAACTTCAGTTTCCAAACAACAACCGAACAATTTAACCACATTCCTATGGTTGATCTGTGAAAGTATAGCAACCTCATTAATGAACTGCTCGATTTGGCTTTCATCAACAATTTTTGACTTCTTAACTGCGATAATTCTTCCATCCGTTAACATTCCTTTGTAAACTGTACCATGGCCTCCCTGTCCGAGGATTCGGTTCTCATTATAGTTGTCGGTTGCCTTTTCCAATTCCTTTGCAGTGAAAATTTTTGTTTTCTCGACACTACCTTCAGTAGAAGACATTTGTTGCTGCAATAACAAACCACCATTTTGTTTGAAGAATTTTTGTTTGAGTTTGATGTTTTTTTTTCTCTTTACTACCCGATATATCCACAAACTAGCAAGGAGTAGAAACAATAGCCCCACACCTATGCCGACACCTGCTCAACAGTAAAAGTCAAAATCATCAACTTGATGTTTACAACATGTGAGAAAAGTTAGAATGAAATTTGATTCCCCTCTACAGTACAAATCTGAAAGTCTAAATTCTTACCACATGATCCCATAATATGTAGATTTTCAATGGACATGAATATTATCTGTATCCAATGCGTATCCGAAACCATTTACCTAGATAATTATCCGAATAGGTAAGTTGTGCAGCAAATTCGAATAGACTTTTACTACCAGTTTGTAATCAGATTTGAGTTGGATATTGGTATATCCGGTTTAATAAATATCCAACATATTTATAAATTCATAAGACTAAAATATCCTTATTGATATGTATATTTTACATAATCTGAAGACATTAAATTGTTATTTTTAATAAATGATGATGAAATAATATTTAGTAATTTTTTTGGTAATAATTTGTCTGTTTTTTTTTTTGGATCAAATCCAAATTTGAATATTTTAGTCGAAGTTGGATACGGATACTCTATTTCACTATCCACCAATCTTCAATCGGATTTGGATAGTCGAATAGTGTAATGGGATTGTGTTCAGATAGTCCACTATCTGCTTCGAATACACTCCGTTTACGATTCTAATAATAGTTAATATGTGAATTCCTTCATTTTAGGAATGGGAATGCGACACATGGTAATAATTGAATATTTTTAACTACTCGACCTATTAAGAGAATTCAACAAAACCAAAGAAACCAAGGTGGACTAAAAAGGAGAGAGGAGTTATCAACGAATAGTACATGTCCTAGAAGACGAAGAACCATTTTACTGAATAGTAGAATTATTGTGATACTATTTGAAAAGGACTTGTGTTTAATCGCTGAACTAAATACCCTTTAGGAAATCTAGAAGTACCTGAAGAATGCATTGACAGAGTCATCGAAAGCACTAGAGCCTATTTAACAGCTACACTTCTATAAAAAAAATGTAATTTTACTTCTAAATACAATCTTCATCATCTTAAGACCATATGTGATGATATAATCATCACTCCAAGACATGTAACAAAATAGGACAGTTTCTTCTGTTTCTAGGAAGGAGTAGTTGGCCCAAAATAAGAGAGTTCTACTCCTTCTTTGACTGTAAAACCATCTCTCCTGACCTTTTCTCAACATTTGTCGTCCCAAACTAGCAATGAGATGAGATCTTAATCATATTGCCCAGGTTGGAACGATACAAATCACTCTCAGGACTTATTTTGCAACCGATTTTGTGGAAAAAAAAATCATATCAATTGAAATTGGAACAAGGAAATTAGGCCTTTAATAGAGAACAAAATGTTTCTTAAAATGAAAACTAGAAGTGGCAACAAAAATTTAAGATGTTGGGCATTCTCAGAAGATATTCCCATGATTACATCTAACTCTAACTTGAATTAGCAGCATTTCAAATCTGTAGAAAGTAGGACCATACGTCCATAAATGAGGGTATTGTTTAAATCATGCTTATCAGATGAAGGATGTCTCACAGCCATTGGCTGTGATATCTATCTCTAATCCTTAAGATCCTAAATGGTAACCAGACACCAGAGCAATATTTCACTTGATTAAAAAAAAACTAGGTCATTACAACCAACACAATTAATGTTGGAGAAGGAAGAGTTGTGACAAGTGATGGTAAATCCATTGCAAACCTCTCATACTGCTGCTATGTGCATTCTAACAAGATCTAGAAAATTGCATCTTCCAGATGTTATCTTAGTAGAAAAAATTAATAAATGAAAAAAAAATCAATTATTTCTGCTAGTTTACAAATGATCCTCCTATGTTTTGGAATTCTTGGTTTTATGATAAAGGATCATAGGATAGGCAAGATTCTAGCAATGGGAACTAAGGGAGGACTTTCCACTTTGGGACACATGATGAGACTTTATTTTTTTATTAGATCTAGCAAAGCTTTAGAAGACATTTGGCATCAACCCGAGACCCAACATAATGTATTTTCTTAAGAATAGGAATGTATTTCTATTGATAACTGGAATAAAGCTTACTCTATTAGCAACGCCAATAAATTTGGAAAGCTAAAGAATGTATTTTGTTTTTTGAAATAAAATACAATATGTTCCTCTGTCAACAGTGTATTCAGATTGTTGGGTCCAGTCCCTAACTCCCTATGATTCCAATTCAAAGATTAGTAATTTTTTTGTTGTTAAATCCACTAAACTGCAAGTTTGATTTTTCTATTGCTTTTCCAAATTCAAAAAGATGATTGAAAAATTAATTTGATAGAAGCTTAAAGTGTTACGGTGTGATGGTAGATGCTATTTTTGAATACCAAAACTTTTAAATTATCTTGAAAACGTGAAATTATTAGACATCTCCATTATTATGGAACCCAAGAACAAAACAGAGTAGGAAGAAATTTTCTATTGAACTAACCATGATTTTTTATACTAAAGTTTTGGAGAATCTCTGTTTGAGAATATGTTTTACAGTATTTTAGCTAATTACTCAGATATGAACTTCTCTATCGGTAACAATGTCTCCATTCTTTCTTTGTTTGAAAGCTAGACTACTTCATTCAGAACGTCCAGGTGTAGATATTTACCCTGTTACTTAGGGTATGTTTGGTTGTCGAGCAAATAGATGAAAACATAGAAAAGAAAAGAAAATTTTGGATTTCTAATACAATTCTTAGTTGGGTGTATTTGACTTTGATTATTTTTGCCATAGTTGCTTATAATATAAATCATTTGACATACAACTCTTGAAAAAATAAATTGATTAAAAATTAAACATGTCTGAGCTGTTTAAGATTAGTACTGGTTAAAATAGCAGTGATTTTATAAAATTAATTAAATCCCTTGTTATCAAAACATCTTCATAGAAAATAATTGATTAAATCAAGAAAAAATAAACTTAAGCGTATGTTTAGAGTACACTAAGAACATGTACATACATACACTAAAATTTTAGTCTTTTTTTGTTGGGTTTAGTGCCTTACATGAAGGATATGTCTGCATCCTCAACCCAAGAGTACCTATCCTTTTAGATATTTTGTCTTCAATGAAACTGTTCTTCCTTAATGTTGTATATTAGAAGGGAGCTGATGATTCTTTGAAACCATGGCAAAGTCTTTCACTTCTATGCGTTTTTCATCCCCAACTCTTCCACTTGTATGGCCTTTGCACATCCCACAGTTGAGGATTTTGTACCTCTATACCCATTCTAGGTGTCCTCAGTTGCCTCAAAATACTTCTTTAAGGCATATATTTTGGATATCCCTGAGACGTTATCCCTCCTCCTTCCTTTAAAGACGTTCAATACCACTACCAATCCAATTTTTGCACCATCTGCACTCCTATTAACTTTGCATCCTGATGACATGATCTTGATTTCCCTTGGGCCACTCCACAAATGTGTCATCTTGATTAGATGCTTAGTGTCCACTCTATGATTAGCACATGAAAAAATAAACCAGGAAGGTTTGCATGTGCTATTGACTCAAGACAATCTTCTCAAGACACCGTAATTGATCCCAAGACTATCCAATTAGTTCTCAACCATTCCATTTTGATTCCTGCTGGGAAAGATATTCTTTAGCTGGATTTAGATAGCAACTCCTCCTAACATACTGTTCCTATTACACCTAAATATCTCTGAGCATTGTTGGGTTTTTTCTATAATGAAGCTAAAAGACAATGGGAGTTCCAAGTGAAAACACGACTACTATCAAAAGGGTATAATCAATGTGAAGGAGTTGATTTGAAGAAACATTTAGCACCATCATTGGAGCAGTCACCATATGGACTATCCTTTTTATTGTCATGGTTCTAGATGGGACATTCATCAGTTGGATGATAAGAATGCTTTCATCCACGAGTATCTGAAGGAACCTATGTTTATCAAATAAACCCCCCCCCCCCCCCCCCCCCCCCCCAAGTTTTGTGGGTGCAAGCTCTTCTCATCAAGTTTCTCGGCTTAATGAGCTCTATATGAACTCAAACAGCCTCTATTTGAGTTTCCTCTATAGTCCATATGATTTGTTAATCATCTCACATAGCTCATGTGGTTATATTCTCACGTTGTTGTACATGGAACATATTATTATCATAGGAAATAATTCAACTAGCCTTCATTTGTTTATCACTAATTGGCATGGAGTTTGCAATGAAAGACTTGGGTCCTGACCATTTGTTCCTGGGTTTTTAATTCACAACTACTTCCACTGATGTCATAATCTCTTAGTCTAAATGTGACAGATATTTCCACCTGATCTTAGATAGACAACCATAAAGCGATTTCTACTACTTACACTGTGAGGATAGCTGGTTTCAAATTATCTTTTTATAAATGCAACTCCTTTTGTATTGTGCACTGCAGTCTGCAGCACCTCACAACGAGGATGGTAGGGATCAAAGTTTGAATCCCATCCAATTTAAGACCTGTTTTCGAAAGAGGACAAAAATCCCAAACTAAGTGTGCAAAGTTAAAGGACAAGACCCGCTTAATTAGAGATTTTACATAAGGTGTGGGGATTAAGAAGAAGCAAATGTTGTTGGTGTAGATGTCGGAGCTTTTCTTGAACTTGAAAAACATGTGAAAATTCTATTTTGTAACACCTTGAAGGCTGACATATTTCAAGACAAGGTGGAGATGCTAGGAAATTTCTAGAATTTTATTTGGATTAACTTTTTGTTGTTTTGAAGTTTTCCTTATGAAAATAGAATATGCAGAAAGTCATAACATTTTGGGATTTTATTTAAGAGTATCAATTGGCCTAAGATGTAAGCTTATCGAATTCCTAAGGATGAGTGAGTGTGTAGGTCATCAAAGGAGAATAGTATCTCTCAAGAGAACGGGTGGCTCTCTGGAAGAAGTGCGGTGGTTCTCAGGGAGAATGGGTTGACAAGAAATCTCAATGCCTTTCAAGAAGAGGGGCTGTCAGAGATTCAATAGAAAGAACCTCATACCTTGTATTCTCTGCATAGTGGAAGTTCCTTGATTTTTTTTTGCTCGTGGAAGTAGTTACTCACATGACGAACCATGTAAAATCTTGAATTGTGCTTGTATGTTCTTTCTATTCTATTTTCATTATCAAATCAACCTTGCTATTGTGTTTCCTCACCACAATTAGTATCAAAGTTGCTCAATCCGATTAGGTGGTGGCTGTTTGGTATGAGAGTCGAAAATAGGAGTCTGATTGGGACTGTGTCTAACTAAAGTTTAAAGATCCTGAAGGAGGGTATCGCAAGTACGGAGATAGTAAAGGAAACTTTAGGGCATAATGATTCAATGATAACCGGAAAATTTGAGAGGGATGCAAGCAGAACCAAATAGATCCAACATGGTAAACCTGAGAGTTTCTAGAATTTGATATATTACTAGTGAAGTGAGTTTAGAAAATTTTAGTCTATGTGACTTTTGATTTTGAGTTGAAAATCATGAGTATGAAGTCTGAACCTTGTGTTTGAAGGTTATCATTTTCCAATTACAAGTTTTATAGAGTTATTGTTCAGACATATCTTGGAGTCTGTGACCTATGGGATGTTATTTTTAGACAGCCAAAAAGTGCCATATCAAAAAACAAGATTGGTATGAAATTAGAAAGAGCAGTTAAAGTTTTACAAAGGTTGGTTTGCGATGAGATTTGACAGTGCGTTGTAATCTGAGTCCTCTAACTTAAGTGCTAAGAAAAGCTTGAGTCACTATCCTCAAAAAATCAAGGTTGAAATTTGATGCCTTTTGAGTATTGGATAGGCAATTTCATTATAGATGAGTTCTTGGAAGCCGATTATCAAGAAGAAACAGTTGAAGATGCGCAGGATCACATCAGGTCGCATTGTAAACAACACTTTGATGTGGTAAAAGTAAGCCCTCTTGATTTATCTTTATATACTTGTGATTTGATTGTTGATAATTCATCAGATTGTTATAAGAAAGTTACGAATGTGGCTAGATAGGCAACATGGGTGGAAATTCTCATGAAATTGGCATAGAAGATGGTGTTTCATCTTGTTTCCATGATCTCAAAAAGTTGAAGGTTCAAAGATTGAAGAGAGAAGTGGGTACAGAAAGATATATGATTAGTTCAGACTTCAGAGATACTAGGTTCCCTTTCTGTTAGGTGGTAAAGCCGTAAATTGAGGTCTTACTTTATGTGGGATAGAGTTGCATGGTCAAGAAATTACAGGATAATTAGTCATAGTGTTTACCAGTGACTAGCAAAAGAGTTTACTGACTTTTGTAATCTCATTAAGGTTGCGATTCATGGATAACTCGGAGTAGCATTTCACATTGTCAGGGTAGTGGAATTACTGAAAGTTAGATAGTTTGTCCCATGCATGCAGTAATTAAGGAGATCTATGTTGGTGATTAAAATGCTAATTGGATCAACCTGGACTTGTATCGTGATCCGAAAGAATAAGCACAAAGGAAAAATGCCACATAAAAAGTTTGGTTGTGCCCATGGGTGAAGCAAGAGATTGGACTGATGAAGTGGAAGGAAACAACATCGCACAAGCTCTATATAACAATGGAGATGGCATCGGAGATTTTCACAAGTACTAATGGAACCAGAACATCGACAATTGAAGAAGTACCATTTGATGATTTGAAGAACTTCATGGTGGAAAATACGGTTAAACCAAATTCTTATACAAGTAAGATTCATTGTTTAATTATAAATTAGGTTTGATTTGAGTTCATATTGTTCTTAGGTTATAGTATTTTCCCAATAAAAGTTTAGTTATTTAGGAATTTACTGGAGTCTATATAAGGAGTATATTGCCACTCCTCTCCTAGTAAAATTTCGTCTATGTTTTCAAAAAAACAACACAATTTGACAAAAAGTTCCTTACAATTGTAATTTTAAAAATGCACGACATACTTAAAACACTATGTGCCTAATTATAATGTTGATGCCATAATGATATGGTATAGGCACATACCAAGGAGTGTCGTGTCGTGCCATGGAATACCGTGTCGTGTCCAAATGTCGGCACGGCAAAATTTGGGAAAACTGAAGTGCCTAGGTAACAATAGGTTTGTTGTGGTGTTTTAAGGACCATAGTGATATCATAGAGTAATCCCTGAATTCTGGAGTTCTAAGTTGGTATTTCTTTTATAGTATGTTACTAGTATGAGGTTAGGATTAACAAAAAGCCCTGGATTTGAGGTTTTAGGGTTTTATCATATGGAATCAGGGTGATAGGTAGTGCCTGTTGATGGAATTTAACTTTTGTAAGAACATTCATAGAGTTGAGCTAAGAGACGGAGATGAGAAAGTTGAGAGATAAACAAGATAAACAAGCTAAGTAAGAAACCTTAATACATAGAAGTGGTACTTACAGTGGACTGAGGCCGAAGCCTTGACAGACTAACAGAAGAAGAAGATGAACAGGAGCCTTGCTAGGCTAGAAGCACACACAAAAGAAGACTAGCTAAAAGCAATCAAGAGAGCTAAGAGAGGTCGGGACACTACCCCAGTTATGCTTCAATGCAAAGAGCGAAGCCTTATTTATAGACATTACAAGCCAACACTGTAGACTCACGGGTCTACTGTTCACATACTATTCACATCAACTGTAGATGTCACTTGTTCACATCACTGTAGCAACGGTCACTGTAGCTTTACTGTAGCAGGCGTGACATGAGAGTTATCTATAACTTGGGAGATATTTTTGAAGCATATGTGAACCATCTACAAGCTTTAATAGTAAAGTCCATCATCAGAGTCATCGGTAGACTCGTTCGAACCAACGAATGGTGGAGAATCATCAGAAGAACTTGGAGGTCCATTTCTTTCAAAAAAGTCATCCAAAAGGAGAAACAAATGCTGAGAGAGAGGTTCTTGTGAATCCGCAAAAGGATAATTTCGTATGTGAGCTGAAATATCTGAAGGATAGATATTATTAGCACGACACATCATCCAAGAGAAATAACTCCATTCAGTAGGATGTTCGGAGTGATGGGTGGCAAGATTGAACCAATTCCAGGATTCAATTGTGGCAATAGGATTATGAATAAGAAAAGAACTGCCAGGACTTGCACGAATATAATCCGTTGGTCGATGGAAAGTAATAGTAGCATTTCAAGCGTGATGTGTTTGAAGTAATGTTGTCCACTGAGAGAGGGGGTAAAACCATTTTAACCAAGAGGCTAAGTTTAAATGTTCGCGACTCATTTCTTGATTAATCTGACATTGAGTGATGTAGGCGAATTGTCGAGGAACATCAAAGATAAACGCAATGGCGTATACTTCGAAAAGATACCAGAGAAAACAAAGGGTCTCCTTTGGAAATTGATAGAAATTTCGAATAGTATAAGGAGCCAAGAAAGGATAATCAGGATGTGGGAGACATCTGAAAACTATTCCATGTTGGAAGATAGTAGCTTCAAGAAAAGCTTTGTAATTTTGCGTACCACGTTTAGCTTGAAGAAAGTGAATAATAGTATCTTGAACATCAATAGGAAGATGAGTAATTGGTTCTAAAGGATAAACACATAGAGGTGCTGTAAGAACTGTGGGTAAAGGAGGTTTTCGAGATAGAAAATCAGCAAGGACATTATGTTTTCCTTTAATATGTTTAACAGTAAAATTCCACTGAGAAAACCAATTTGCCCATCGAAGTAACTGAGGGTTGGGTAACATTTTTTGTTTGAATGATAGCATTTTAGGAAAAGAGGACATGTCCATTTCAATAAGAAAATGATGACCAAGAAGATGGAACTGGAATTTCTCAATGCCATGTTTGACAGCTAAGATTTCTTTGAAGGTAGAATGATAATGTAATTCAGAAGATTTGAAGGAACCACTTTTATAGCCACATAAAGAGCGATGACCATTGAGATCTTCAAAAAGAGCAGCACCCCAAAATTCATCACTAGCATCAGTTTGTAGGATGCGATTACCAGTGCTAGGAATTTGAAGAAGAGGAAGAGATTGAGCTTTCTTCTTAAGGATTTGAACGGTAGTACTATGACTGGCAGACCAAGGAGGAGGATTCTTTCTTAATAATTCAGATAGAAGAGACCGTTGATGAGAAATATGAGGAATGTAATCTGCCATATAATTTACTAATCCAAGAAACTGTTGGATAGTTTTAACATTGGGAAGAACATCAGGAAATTCCAAAAGAGATTGGCCAATATGAGGCTGAAGAACATATTTGCCATTAGTAATAGTAGTGCCAAGGAACTCAATAGAGGTTTGTCCAAGAAGCATCTTCTTTTCAGAGAGCATAATACCATATTTTAGGAGAATGTCATAGAATTGTTGAAGAAGATTAGTGTGAGAAGAAGTATCTGCAGAAAAGAGAAGGATATCATCAATGTAGATGAGGGCATTGGCTAGAATGGGTTGGAAAATGGTAATCATGGCCTTTTGAAAACAACTAGGAGCATTTTTTAGACCAAAAGGCATAACTGTCCATTGGTAATGTTTATCAAGAATGCAAAAGGCAGTTTTGGGTCGATCATCAGGATGAATACCAAGTTGCCAAAATCTAGCTTTTAAATCAAATTTAGAGAAGATACGGGCATTGGAAAGATGCTGAAAAAGACTATGCTTCATAGGAAGGGGAAATTTATCATCAGCAAGGAAGCAATTCAATGGTTGATAATTGATGACAAGACGAAGTTTGTTGCGTTTTTGTTCAGCACGATTATTGACATAGAAAGCTTCACAAGCCCATGGAGAAGAAGTGGGTTCAATGAGACCTTCGGTTTGGAGTTGAAATAATTCTTGGGTAGCAAGGGCAAGATGTTCTGGATTCATACCACGATGACTAGCTTTAGTTGGATTAATATCTTCATTCTTTTTGAAGGGAAGATGAACGAAGAAGGTTGAATTGGTCCATAAGGGTTTAGGGTGTTTCTTGAGGAATTCGGAATGAGAATTTGCACAACAGTCATTTATGAGTTTGGTTTTGATGGGATCAAAAGGTTCGGATAAATGAAGGTTAGGAGTTTGGGACCAGGTAAGGAAGTTTTGTTTATGGGAAAGTCCTTTGTCTGACCAACGTAAATTTCTGAATTTATGAAGGATATCGAAGCCAATCAAAAGATCTTTGCCAGGAAGGCTGGAACCAAGAAATTGGTGTTTAATGGTCAGGTTGGGGAAGAGTTTAACCAATATAGGTTTACTGATTTTATCAATAATGAAACGTTCACCATTGACAGCACGAAAAGCTTGTTCATGAGGTTTCCAATATTCTTTTGGGATAATATCAGGATTAAGGATAGATTGGGAAGCACCAGTGTCAAAGAAGGCTATGGCTGGAATAGGTCTGGAATAATGATCTGTAAGGATCTGAACTTGGGCCATAGGAATAGGTTGAGTAGAAGTGAGTGGATATAGTGCTTGTACTGTATATACCTGAGGTATAGTAGTTGTAATTCCAATATTTGTAAACTGTTCACGAAGGAGCGTAGAACTGTGAACTGGAGGTTCATCATTATCACTACTGGAATATTCAATAGCGACAATAGTTGCTGGTGAAAACTCATCATCAAGAGAAAAGACTGATTCGATATCAGAGAAATCTGATTCATCAGCAGCATATGTAGCAATTTGCTGTAAGAGTTTCACACTTTTATCCCGGTTGGGACAATTTTTTGCAAAGTGGCCAAACTTGTTGCAAAGATAACATCGGGAAGATGTTTTTCCTTTAACTTTTTTCTTTCGCAAGTATCGCCATTTGCGTTTCTTCTTAAAGCGATGAGACTGTGGATTATTGTCTGGAGGACGAGTATTATGACGTTTAGAAGATTTTTTGTGATGCTTATGAAGCTTGGACTTGGACTTGGTGTGCTTAGAGCGACAAGTTAGACAAGAGCAATCACGTTTATCGCATTTAATAGAAAGATAACTTTTATCACAAGTAGACTGAATCTTTTTGCCAATAGACTCGAAATTTTGAAAGAAAGTAGTCTGATTACACAGAGTTTCTAAAGCTTGAAGAGTAAACTGAAAAATTTCACCAAGAGAAGCTTGTTGAAGTGTAACACGTTTAGTATTCATAATAGTAGTGGTGTTATCACCAAAAGGTTCTGGTAGAGAAGCTAGAAAAGCTTGTTTGAGATTAACGTCGTCCATACCATTGAGTATGTAGAATCGTTTGGACATTCGATCATAATGCTTTTCTAAATCAGAACGTTGATAAGAACAGCATTTCATTTTAAGAAATTCATCACGACATTTTTCTGTATGAAAAATAGCAGATCCGATAAATTCTTGATGAATGGCGGATAAGACAGCATCAAGTGTAGGAAGTTGACGAAACTGAATTTGTCTGTATTCACCAAGACTGTTATACCATTCACGAAGACGACCATTAAGGCGAGTGACTAGTTTTTCGATAACCATACTCACAGTAGTACCAGGAATATGGAATTCAGTATTGCACCAAGCAAATATTTCAAATAAACATTCACGCCATTTGGATGGAGGAATGTCATCTATAGTGAAGAATTTTTTAACATCTGGATGAGGAATCCGAAGATTAGGTGGTATATCTGGAGGATCAGGAGGTTCTTCGACATGAGGATCATCTAGATCGGGAGTGTCCATCATAAAGGTGAGAGGGACAACCTGAGATTGGTCAGATGAAGAAGTGTCATCATCTGTCTGAGATTCAGTGGTAGAATGACTTTCAGTATCAGTAAGAGAGACTAGAAATAATTCAGATTCGACTGGTTTGGTTAAGTTTTTTAGAAAGGATGCTATGGGATTAGGTTGATCGTTTTCTAAGAGAAGGGAAAGAGGTGGTTCAGAAGAAGAAACACCTATAACAGGGTCATTTGGAACAGAAGGTGGAGTAGGTGTGTAACGTGGTTGACTTAAAGATTGGGTGACTATAGGATTTAAAGATTGGGTTGCTACAGGCGTTACCATGGGTGGTAAAGTTGCTAAAGGAGTTACAGTAGAGGGTAAAGGTAAAGACCTAGTGGGAACTGGAGGTAATGGTAATACAGTAGGTGATGTAGAGGCTGTAGAAATCTAGGGGTCTGATTAAAAAGGATTATTGACTGTATCGAAGACCAAAGGTTGCATATTCATATGACTAGGAGGTGTGTACCTAGGTGGTGGTTGATAGGTAAGACCTGGAGGTAAACTAGATGCAAATGTTGGTGGAGGAGGTGTACTAAGATGTTGATAGTAACCACGTTCATGTTCAGCCTGTCGAGAATGTTCTAGAGATCTGAGTTGAGATTCAAGATGAGTTAATTGAGAAATCTTGGGATTCATCAATTGCCATTAATAATTTAAATCTTTGATTGTAGAAGTGATTTGATATATTTCAGATCTTAAGAGAGAAATCTGACCTTGACAGTGTTGAATTAAAATATCAGTATTACTGAAATACTGAGAGATGGAAGAGGTTAAAGTCTTTTGATTTTCAAGGAGGGAATGGAGTGTGATATTCTGATGGCGAGAGTTTTCTGCTTGCCAATTCAGAGAAGCTTCAGCAGCAGTAATCGTTTTTCCATGAGTAGGTTTGATTTTCCATGTATGTTGTTCATTAGATTGAGGATAGGAAAAATCAGCCAAAGGTGGAAAGTCTTGAGGATATGTAGCTGAAGAGGGTTGAAACATATTAATTTCAGGAAGTTGAATATTACGATCCATGCCTGTACTTGAAGTGGGTAACTTACATTGTAACATAAGGTCATTGGAGGTTGAACTAGGAAGTAGCTTAAGAACCTTTTGGTAGTAAGGTGACAGAGGAGGTGAAGTTGATTTGGAAGTAGAAGAAGGAAGATCTGGTGGTTTACGTGGTAAATCCGGTGGTTTACGTGATCTGGAGTAAAGAACATAATAGTCAAATTTACCAGAAGGATGGCCAAGAAGACCAACGTCGGGATCTCCAACTTCATATCGTTCTTGAAGAAGTTGTTGAGATGTTTTCTTCCTAATACCAGGTTTAATGGTAATGATATCATAATCATCATCAGAATCATATGATAAACAATCGTCACACGTACAGATATCACATGGGATATGAAAATTGTTAGGTCTCTCAGGAGTTAGCAACATTTGTGTAGAAGTAGGAGGGAGAGCAGTAGTGAAAACCGATGAGGTTTCATTTGTTATCGTGGGTAAAGGAGTAGTGAAGACTGATGGAGTTTCACTAGTGGTATTGGGTAGGAACTGTGTTTCCACAGTACCATCGGAGTGTCTGATGAAGATAGGTTTGTCTGATTGAACTGGTTTGTGTTCATTATGAATAGATTCATAATGTGTAATCCATTTAAGAGGGAATAGAGAGGTTAATTCAGACTGACTAAGGTGGCGAGGGACATAAGTACATTGCGGTACTTTGCCGGCGTCAACTTTGATCATAAGAGCATCATCAGTTTTAGCAAAATCTGGAACCATCATATCAAAGGCATGATTTTGAAGTCTATAAGCCATTTGATAATGAAGAGTTGCTGCATATGTTGTTGATATTAAAGGAGCATCATCTATTTGGATCTGAACCTTAAGAGCGTCGACAACATGTGGATCTTTTAGAGACATTAAAATTGGGAAAAAGGGTAATGAATACCGTGCTAGCATTGAGTGTAGTTTGAACTGTTCCAATAGTGGCATGTTGGTATTCCTTAAACCTTGAGTCTAAAAGAGCTATTCTGGAGACAACAGGAAGACCTTTTCTTCCATGAAATGTTAAGGCTAATTTAATAGCACCAAAGTGAAGATGAGTGTATCCTTCGTGAATCCAAGGGATAAGAAGTTCTCTAGGTAGAGAGAGGGTATAGAAGGATTCTTGATCCGATGCAGGGATTTGGAAGTGATCAAATTTAGAAGATTGAACATATTCCTTAATAGACTTAGGAGTATTTAGACCGACTAATTTTTTTATGGATTTTGTGACTCTATTTTCTGACACACGACCATAAATACTATAAGGATTTACAACAGGGTAAGATGTAGGAGGGACTCGAACATCTTCGGGTTGATATTCGATTTCATATAAGTAATCTAATTTAGAAGCAGTAGATGTGCGGAAAGAAGGAGAATTGGATAAACTAGAAGTAGATGAAGTTGAAAGACGTGCAGATTCCATGAATGATAAAGAGTCTATCCCCTTAGCTATTAACCATTGATTAGCAGTTTAACTAGTGAGCAAAGCTGGTGTTGGCAAGTATTTCAAAAGTAGTTAATTGAAAGATTTTGACAAACGTAGGCAGTGAAACCCATGATCATACACCGCATGCCCTTGACCGCATAACGGCACTCTCCTGGCCTCGGAGGGTCTAGGCGTTCCCCAGTGCGTACTGATCATGTATCCCACGGACATGTTTATACTTATCTCATAAGCTATGAGATGGTCCGTACTGAATGTTAAGTTAAGTTTCTAGTGTTCTGCCGGATAGTCAGCATCCCGTTTTCTGATGTGAGAGATCCACGCGAAGTGGCAGTCACAGAGCATACTGGTCAGGGGGACTATGCTTCATACTAATCTGAGAAATTAAAATAACGTACACTGTAGAGAAATATTAGCCAACAAAGATCCATGCTCAGTAAGATAAAAAGCCATCAAAGGTAATAGATCCAGGGATAGGATCTGTATTTAAGCGATCATGTTCTGTGAATAAGGAGCCATGTTAGGCTCTGATACCATTATATGAACATGTCCGTGGGATACATGATCATACACTTGGAGTCAATAAACCTTAATACATAGAAGTGGTACTTACAGTGGACAGAGGCCGAAGCCTTGACAGACTAACAGAAGAAGAAGATGAACAGGAGCTTTGCTAAGCTAGAAGCACACACAAAAGAAGACTAGCTAAAAGCAATCAAGAGAGCTAAGAGAGGTCGGGACACTACCCCGGTTATGCCTCAATGCAAAGAGCGAAGCCTTATTTATAGACATTACAAGCCAACACTGTAGACTCACGGGTCTACCGTTCACATACTATTCACATCAACTGTAGATGTCACTTGTTCACATCACTGTAGCAACGGTCACTGTAGCGTTACTGTAGCAGGCGTGACATGAGAGTTATCCATAACTTGGGAGATATTTTTGAAGCATATGTGAACCATCTACTGGTGTCAATACACGTGGAGACTTATCAGCAGAACAAGTGCTGGGAGAAGTCAGGGAGCAACAGCTGGCTCAACTATGTCTTCATTCGGAGGATCGGGATTGAAGAAGAAATCCAAATCAGGGTCATCAACAGGGTCTGTATCAGTATATTTCCATTTTTTAATATGATCCTGATTAAAATAACCAAGAGGACTGAGAGCGGAGTTCCAAGCGGTATGTTGGTAAACATGGTTAAGAGCACCACACACTTCAGAAGAACCACGGACGGTGCCATACATGATATCATAATATAACGGATGCCATCGAAGAGATAGTTGTCTGTCTTTAGTTAAGACAATAATCCGATTTGTTTGAGTAAGGACACGCCAATTTGTAGTTCTATGTAAGAATGTTTGAATGCGCAGTAATCCATTGACTTTCCTTCTTTGAAGTTCTTCTACAGTATAAAAGGGTTTAGTTCTGGTATGAGCAGGAGGATTGTCATCAGGATCAAAATGATGTATAAGGATGACATGCATAGAAGGATGACAAATGTAAGAGTCATTATCCCATTCAGGGCAGGAGCTTATCACTTCAAGATAAAGGTATCGATTGGAAGAGTTAAAGCGAGTGATAGAGCAAGCTTTCTGTATGCAGTCAGGAAAGCCAAAGAGATCATCTGGAGATTCTGATTCAATACCAGTAGTAAAGCCATTTTCAAACAACCAAATTTTTTTGTCTTGATTGGCATCGGGGGGTATAACCATGAGGTTATTATAGTAAACTTGGTAGAGATGACCAAGAGTAATGGATGGATCATTTCGTTCGAAGGCAGCATAAGTATCAATCCATTTTTGTTCATCAGCCAGAGTAAGGCGATGACTCTTAGCTTGGATGTCACAATGGAGATCATACATAGCACATCGAAGATTCAATTGAACAGTACCAACAAGGGCTTTCTTCAGATCTAAGGGTCGAGAAGAAGTGGGAGAACAAAAGCTCATGTAGGTAGGACTAGGAGGATGATAAACATCAGAGTCTTGTCCAGAGTAGATATCAGTATGATCATCAGAAGTAGAACGTATCTTAAACCGTTTAAGTTCTGGATCAGGTTCAGAAGATTTGTTAGATAAAAAATGAGAGTGAAGGGCTTTTATGGAGTCTTCAAGGTGGCCTTTGTATTTCCTAGAAAACCATAAGTTATCCAGAAGACAGATTTCTTGTTTAGAAAGTCCTATCACAGGGAAAGGATAAGCATAATTCATGTTTTGAATGTGTTCGAGGAAGATGTCTCCAAACTGTTCACCAGGTGTAGGCTTTTGTTTTTTATGTGGAGAACTAGTATCGGTATTTTGAGAGCTAGAACAGGCCATGATTATCTGCAAAATATATGTAAAAGTTAGTAACAAGAAACAGATAATAGTGAAGTGGAAGGACCAAGCATGTTTAATTTGATCAATATCTTGATAGACATCATCTGATAAAAAGGGGAGCAGAGGCTCGTAAGAAGGGATGATGGTAACCAAGATAGATAAAGAAGTAACCATGGTTGGAGGTCTTCCATCAGGTTGTATGGTACGTAACCAAGATGGTGGATATGATTCTTGGGTAGCAAGGGCAAGATGTTCTGGATTCATACCACGATGACTAGCTTTAGTTGGATTAATATCTTCATTCCTTTTGAAGGGAAGATGAACGAAGAAGGTTGAATTGGTCCATAAGGGTTTAGGGTGTTTCTTGAGGAATTCGGAATGAGAATTTGCACAACAGTCATTTATGAGTTTGGTTTTGATGGGATCAAAAGGTTCGGATAAATGAAGGTTAGAAATTTGGGACCAGGTAAGGAAGTTTTGTTTATGGGAAAGTCCTTTGTCTGACCAACGTAAATTTCTGAATTTATGAAGGATATCGAAGCCAATCAAAAGATCTTTGCTAGGAAGGCTAGAACCAAGAAATTGGTGTTTAATGGTCAGGTTGGGGAAGAGTTTAACCAATATAGGTTTACTGATTTTATCAATAATGAAACGTTCACCATTGACAGCACGAAAAGCTTGTTCATGAGGTTTCCAATATTCTTTTGGGATTATATCAGGATTAAGGATAGATTGGGAAGCACCAGTGTCAAAGAAGGCTATGGCTGGAATAGGTCTGGAATAATGATCTGTAAGGATCTGAACTTGGGCCATAGGAATAGGTTGAGTAGAAGTGAGTGGATATAGTGCTTGTACTGTATATACCTGAGGTATAGTAGTTGTAATTCCAATATTTGTAAACTGTTCACAAAGGAGCGTTGTAATTCCAATATTTGTAAATTTTCTCTTAGTAGTTGTAAGAGAGACTGGAAATAATTCAGATTCGACTGGTTTGGTTAAGTTTTTTAGAAAGGATGCTATGAGATTATGGATGATGTTGCCCACATAATTATATCTAGGTTGCTAAAGTAAAGATGTGCTTCTAGAATGCTACGTGACAGATTCATCTGATTAAACTAAGAGAAAATTTTTATCAGAAACAAAAAACCACTATGCTTTGTGAAGCATAATTTTGGGGATCAAGAAGCAACATATTAGTGAACTAGTATAGCTGAGATGAGGTTGTTATTATGGATGACATAAAAAACTAGGAAAAGCAAAGTCATAAATGAGCTCAATTGAGAGAATCTAAGAGTAACTCCAATAGTTACTAAAATAAATGCGGATCGATTGAGATTGTTTAAATACATCCAACAACGACTAATGACGACACTAGTAAGGCATGAGTTGATATAAGTTGAAGGCTTAAAAGAGAGGAAGTCCAAAATTTATGGAGAAAGTAGGGAAGATTTTACACTACACACTTTATCAGAAATTATGGCTTTTAATAAAATGAAATGGCAAGACAAGATTTGTGTTATGGACCAAAATTGTTGGGATTATGTAATCATGATGACATATTGATGATGATGGCTGAGACTCAATATTGACTAATAACTCTCAGGCTTTGCACATGTATTGCTAAGAAAGCTCAGTGAAGTTTTGAACTCAGGGCCTTTACAGTCATGGTTCAAATAAGGGAGATGATCTTCTGGATGGTGGGGGAATGAATTTGCATGGATTATTCATTGTACGAGGGTCATACTGCAACACATTGAACAAGATTTCAGGCCATCAATGGAGACTCGATCTTTCGCGAAAGGTTTCATATGGATTTTTTTAATTGAAGCTTAGATCGGCCTATGTATTCCATGACCAAGATTGCAACTTGGGTTGGGCTAACTGAACCCGACCTTGGCCTCATTGGGCTTTTCAAACTTTATGTTGGGCTAGGGCTAGGAAATGCCAACACGACCTTGCCTCGAGTTGGGCTCGGGCTAAGTTTCTAAATACCTAATCCAACCCGTACCCAATTCATATTTACACACATCTATCTATACTACTACTATATAGCAGTTGGTATCCACGTGGCACACTCTATTTCTCTCAATTCTCTTCAAATTGGTGCCACGTGGTAAACCTTCCACCAATAGCTTCACTCCATGTGTCACCTTATTCTCCTTCCTCTGTCTTACCAAGAAACCCTCTATCTCCTCTCCCCAAATAACCCCCTCATTAACTCTCTCTCTCTCTCTCTCTCTCAATTCATTCCCTATTTAATACTAAACTAAGTGAATCTGCCGCATTCATCCCCTACTAATACTTAATTAGTTTCTTAATACTACCACTATATAGCAATTGGTATCCACGTGACACACTCCATTGCTCTCCAATCTCTTCAAATTGGTGCCATGTGGCACACCCTCCAACCAATAGCTTCACTCCACATGTCACCTTATTCTCCCTCCTCTTTGTCTTACCAAGAAACCCTCTATCTCCTCTCCCCAAAAAACCCTATCTCTCTCTCTCTCTCAATTCATCCCCTATATAATACTAAGCTAAGTGAATCTGCCGCATTCATCCCCAACTTATTACTTAATTAGTTTCTTTATACTAAGTGAAGTGAATCTACTGCATATGTCTCACTCCCTTTCCCATTCATACATTTATTTTGTCCATGCATCTTTCCAACACAAATGTCTTATCCGCTTCTCCCATGCATCATTTTCGTTTCTCGAAAGTCGAAGGGTCTTCACCTCTCCCATACGCTTCAATCTCTTATATGGTTAGTCAGTCCTAAAGTCTCTCACTTTCTCTTTCCGCTTCTCCTCTTTCTGCTTCTCCTATTTCATAGCTGCAAGTCTGTGACCCCTCTGATTTCATTTTCAGTTCACGGCTGAGCATCAAGATTTACTTACAGTGGTTGCCACCTCTTATTCAAGCCGAAGTTGACCTGATCAATACTATTGTAAGTATCTGATAGGATATTCAGGCCAGATCCCATCTTACCAGCTAAGTTACGATACATGGATTCCACAGCTTCAATTTTTGCTTTTTCTGACCTAAGCATCTCTATCGGTTGCATTACTTCTTGAAGATCTTTGCGGGGATTTCTATCTAGACTATTTCCCGCCTCCACTTGCTTTCTGATGCAGAAGCACCAACAGTTATGCTTTCAACTATTTATGGGTGTTGGATATTTTTTCCCTGTTTTTGGAAACTATAGGCTGAACAATCCAGTTTGTTCCAATTAATTTATTGCGATCTAATGGATAGATACCCACACATTTAGATTGATTTGGATGTCGCACTTGGAATGCTTTCTATTCTGAAGTCAATCCAAGGGATAGGGTCTTGAAAGGTAACATAGGGAAACATGCATATATATATATATATATATATATATATATACTTAGTGTCTAATAATCAAATGTGACAATGTTCACCAATTTTAAATTCTAAAATACTTGCGTCTAAATAATTGATAGTGTCCCTAAAATGTCCCTCTTCCGTACGCTAAATATTAACATTTCTTTCTTTCGTCTCATGGCTAATATTGTAAAAAGCAAAATGCCAATCTCTCACCGCCATTCTTCTGTTGCTTTATCTTTAAAGAATCTTTATCCTTAACCTAAACAACAGATATCAAAGAAGTGAAAGTCAATGTCTTTGGCACTTCAACCAAAAAATAATACCCAAAAAAACGTCTGTGGAGCCCATTGTCTAGATTCTAGAGACATCTTGGCTCTCATCCAACGAAAAGAAAACATACTTTATTATTGATTGATGTCTAAAACCACCTCAGGCCGTCCGATCAAATTGGACGTTTGCAATTGTTGTGCTCTGTAACTTGATCTAATAAGGTGCATTTATTTAATTATTCTTCTAGAAATTGTCAGGAGGCTATCACCAAAGCTTCTAATCATCGATGATGGATGACAAGAGATAGCAAATGAATTCCGTAAAGAATGTGAGCCACATTGAAGGAAAGAAGGTGAACCACTCACTGAAAGAACAGAGTAAGTTTTTCCATTTGCTAATGTTAATCCTGTTGGTGGAACCTTCTTCCGTATAATTTGGTAGAGTTGCTAATTATTCTACTTGCTCCATCCATTGATCTAGAGGTTTCCGATCATCAAGGAAAACAATAAGTTTAGGGATAAACATTTCCAGTATTTTTGAAGAGGAAAAAAATCATTGGATGATAGGTATGTCGACATGTGAAGTCCAATTCCAACATTTGAAGGATGACATACAATCCCAACATTGCCTATACTAATTTCCTCTACTCCTAACATAAGGGAATCTAAGAGATGTTGCCATGGACAGATTGAAGAAATACGGAGTTAGGATTGTTGTTGGAATTTGTCATTAATTCTACTGGGGTGAGGAGATGGAGTCAGGCGTTCGAACGCCTAAGTCAGCAATATGGGGGTTCGAACACCCCTGCGTGTTAGGTCCTATAACTCCGTTTTTTAAGCCCTTTTTTACCCTAGTATAAATTCTATCTTTGTATTAGGGTTTAATGAAGTTAAGTCAAACGTTTTTTTTTAGAATGATTTTTTGAGAGGCTAGAAGCCATTATATTCTCTTTGCTTTGATTTTAGTAAAGAAGGTGATCTCTCCATAGATGTAGCCCATACCGAGTGAACCAAGTATATCTTGTGCGATATTTGTGTGTTGTTTTTTAACAGGTTACTTTCACCACAAATTGGTATCAGAGCCGTAGTTATTTCGAAGCAATGACATCGAAAAGTTCCAACTCTAAGTTCGACGTTACAAGATTTGATGGGAAGGGTAACTTCGGATTATGGTAGAGTAGGGTGAAAGATTTATTAATACAACAAGGTTTACACAAAATGCTAAAGGGTAAATCAAAGAAGCCGGAGTCAATGTTTGAAGATGATTGAGAAGATCTGAAATTGAAGGCGGCGATCACCATTAGGTTAAGCCTAATCTGATGATGTTCTCTATCACGTGGTCAATGAAGATTCAACACCAAAGCTTTGGATGAAACTCGAGAGCCTATACATGACAAAGTCATTGTCAAAGAGGTTATTCCTAAAGCAGAAACTTCATACTCTTAAGGTGAAGGAAGGTGAGAATCTCATGGAGCACATGAATGCATTCAACAGAGTAGTCAATGAGTTAGCAAGTATTGCTGAGAAAGTCAGCGAAGAGGATCATGCCCTACAATTACTATATGGTTCTTGAAATTTATTTATAAATATATTCTTATCACTTTCTTAACTATAAGAAAAGATAAGTCAAGATTTCTTAATTTAGTTATTTTAGTTTATTAGTATAGAGAAGGGAGGAGGTCAAGGCCAACCTCACCACTGTCAAAGTCTAAGCCCATCTCCCCATTTGCAGGGGCGGAGCCAGGAATTTTTCCTCAGGGGGGCGGATACATGTATCAAGAAAAGTAATGGGTTTGGGGGCTATGCCCCCCGAGAAATTTTTTTCTTAGGTAATGGGTTCATCGTTCAATATCACCCACAGGTCAACACGTGTTTCTTTTAACTTCTATTAACTGTGGTTAAGATTCACTCTTTAGTGTTCAACAATCTAACCTTTTGTTTAGGAAAAAAATATCAACCCTAAGGGTTAAAATTACTTAACCACATTAAAAAAAAAAATTAATATTTTTTTTCTTTTGAAAACCATTATTAGATTGTTGAACCATAAGGGTTAATAAATCTTAACTACAATTAAGAAGAGTTAAAAGGGAGACGTGTTAACTTGTGGGTGAGATTGAACTCAAAGACATGTTAAGCTTGTGGGTGTGATTCAATCGTAATTGATTGTGATAACTTGTGACGTATTGGAGTACTTTTGAGTTATCTGGTCCTTTATCTTTTTGGGCAATTCTAAACACTATCAGCAAATGTTTTCAAAAAATTTGGGATTAAATTACTTAACCACATTAAAATAAAAAATTAATATTCTTTTTCTTTTGAAAACCATGATTAGATTGTTGAACCCTAAGGGTTAATAAATCTTAACTACAATTAAGAAGAGTTAAAAGGGACATGTGTTAACTTGTGGGTGAGATTGAACTCAAAGACATGTTAAACTTGTGGGTGTGATTCAATCGTAACCGACTATGATCACTTGTGACGTATTGGAGTACTTTTGAGTTATCTGGTCCTTTATCTTTTTGGGCAATTCTAAACACTTTCAGCAAATGTTTTCAAAAAATTTGGATGGGGGGGGGGGGGGGGGGGGGTTCTTTCTTGCTACAATAGTACACTGTGCATGTTAGTGTAAAACTAGGGTAAAAGAGTATAAAAAAACAAGGGTAGAAACGAAATTTTACACCAAAAAGTTAAAACCTCTTCCTCTTCCGTCAAATTCGAGTTGCAAAGAAAAAACTTCATGCCATTAAGATTTACAGTCCAGCAATCCACAAAAAAAGCAACCGTGCTCTACATTAATATTAAAAATTGCACTCCCATAGCGCTTCTGCTCTCAAACCTGAGAGCGGGAGTAGATACCAGTAATGGTGATTTGGGTTACTAAGCTCCAGTGGTTGGCATAGGAATGGGTTGGCCAGTCTATTGGATGAGGCGGTTGATATGTCGACAATTAACAAACTTAACTATCGACCTTAAATAAATGATGCGTTTCAACCAAAAAAAAAATGCATTGTAAAAAATATTATAATAATAATAGTTAATATTTTCCGATTATAAAAGAGAGAGAGAGAGAGAGAGGGAGGTCAGGGAAGGGTTTACCTAGACCGGCCACTTTAACCTTAGATGGAGAGCGTAGAAGCTTTGACTCGTTTAAGCAATCATTTCCATCTCCATTACTACTTAAATCTAAATAGCCAGGTGGACAAGAGCAGTTGTAACTCCCCGCCGTATTGGTACAATTCCAACGGCAACGATTGGTCTTTCGCTCGGCGCATTCATCCACATCTGACGTCCAATCACAGAGAAAAGTAAAAAAAAAAATAAAATAAAAACTTCCGTTAAACAATTCAATTGACCCCCTCTCTCTCTATCTCTAGTAGAGATAGAGGAACATAGCCGACCTTGGCATCCATGGGGTAGATAAGGGTTCCCGCTGTAGCCCATCTCACAAGAACAATTATAAGAGTCTTCTGCCTCATTCTTCGAACAGTAGGCATGTGTGCTGCAACTGGCGGATGAGGACGAGTTTGTTGTTTGATTAAAATCGCATGTCCCATTTGCTATCCCCCACTCTAGCACTGCTGGAACGTAACTCACCTGTTCTGGATGGTCAATAAGAAGAGAATAATGTAATGAGTTAGAGAACCAGGTTTTCTCGACCAGGAAGGCAGAACTGCATTCTACTGGCGCATTTCTGATGCCAGCTGCCCTTGTGATATTCACACTAAATGTCTGAAGCCTAAATGGGATTAGGGTCTGGCAGCAGCCGAGGCCATAGCAACCATTCGGTGGTCTAGTACTAACATTGCAAATCGACAAGCACCCTCCTATGACATCCCCATCTTGGATGGTGTAGGCTAGGTTGTGGCAGCCCCTGGCCGCAAATCTGTTATAGATTTCTGAGTAGTAGAATGGGCTTCCTCTTAAGTTGATTACTGGATCCTTTCCGTTGAGCACCCTTACCCTTGGTGGATCAAAACAGTCTGAGACTACCGGACTGTTGACCACCACTCTGCCTTGGAGCAATGAAACTTGTAGCACCTCCAGATTCACACTCTTTAAGAAAAGTTTGTGATCCGTGGAGTTGCAAGTTATCTCGAACCATTTATTCATGTAGCAACCGTCTCCAATGCCAAATGGGTAAGGAATGCTAACTTCCCCGCATTTCTCTGTACAATTAGGCTTCGCATAAGATGGTTCTACAGCTGATGCTTTCTTTAGCCATAGTAATGAAATGATCAGCTGAAGCATCAATTTCAGAACCATTCTTTACAATGGACGATATAGAGATTCAGCAAATCATCCCTCTCTTCCCTGGCTTGCCCTGCTCCAGCCCCTTTGGATTCTGCTCTTCTCGCTCATTATTCAGTGCACTTCTCTTTATACAAGTCTTTTATTCTAGTTAGACCTTTAGTCCGTACTCCGTACAGATGCGTTTTGATCCTAATAATAATGATAATTCCATTCAATAGCAAGTGATTTTTTTTTGTCATCTGGTTAACTTGGGTTAGTGAGTGGGTTAATTAATGCCCAGCATTTAAAGCTTGGCTAAGGGTTGCAGCCAAGTCTTAGGCATTTCTGAAGCGAGCTGCGCTAATTTTTTTAAAATTTTTTTTCTTTTGTGTTAAGAGGCTTAAAAGCAGACTTGACTCCAAAGTTTACAACGACTTTGACTCAAAAATTGAATGGCTGAGGACAACTCTTGTCTTCCGACCTAATATGCCTTATCTTGCATCGGAAATTTTTGGAGTGAATGCTACTGGGGATAGTACTCCAATTTTTTTTTGGTTGCTCCGGTTATCCGGCCAATCGTAGCTCTTGTTCATTGTCAATCTCTTTTATTATGATTTGAAAGAACACGTTTTAGAAAAGTATTAGGGGGTCTAACTAGAATAAGACAGCCGTGGAGAGTGATTGGGCTGAATAAACGGCTGAAGAAAAATCAAAGGAGCTGGTGCATGACAGTTTCTTAGCTATGGTGCTCTTTCTAGAGGATATCATTTACCTACGTTAGTACCCAAACCTCCTTCAAAGAGAGGCCACACCCCAAACCACTGGCGCAAGAGAAGGGGTGTAATCTTATTAGAAATCATGACTAAGAGCATCTCCAACACTACCCTATACCAGCTCCCTTCGTCTGTTTAGGGAGTTGTATAGGGAAAAAATGCTTCAATAGGCTCCTCAAAGGACCTCACCAAAATAAGGTTGGCAAGCCAACTCGTCAACAGTGGCGAGATTTTCAGCTCTCCAAACATTAATACCCTTTGAACCCTCAGCCACACCAATTGCAATTGAACTAATAAAGGAGAGTTCAATTCGCATCCACAGGCTAACACGTGTCCTTTTTAACTTCTACTAACCATGGTTAAGATTCTCTAACTATTGGGGGTTAACAATATAATCTTAGATTTTAGAAAAAAAAAGACACGTGTTGGCCGATTGGTGCAATTGAACTCTCAATGGTTGCAATGATGTTAGAATAAATGAAATAAAAAATGAATATTTAATATAAATAGATAATAAATTAGGATAGAGTTGGAGTTGGAAGAATAAAAAGTGACTCTTTACTTGAAAAAGTAATCAGTTTGGAGAAATAAATAAGGAGTTTTTTAAAATAGTGTTGGAGATGCTCTAAGGACTCAAATGTCCTTTTCAACTACCACGGCAATGTGTAAAGTATTTTAAGTTTTAGAGGAGTGCTATCCCCAATCGCATTCACTCCAAAAGTTTCCATAGACGCAAGGTAAGGCATATCACGTGGACATGTTTGCTATTTTAACCTATTAAAAAAATAAAAATCATAAACTTTTTGACATTTGTAGCCACCAAGTTGCGCCTGTGGAAGACTTGCGACTGGGGCTAGCAAAATCTTAAAAAAAAAGGCTCAGGATCCTCTCGAGTTCAAACCGGGGAGACTCTCTCCGGTTTGAACCCCTAGAGGCCGTCACGTGTCTCCTTTGACACCCCTTAACCATGGGTAAGGTTCACCCACCCCTAGGGTTCACCCATCCACCCTTGGTTTTTTTTTTTTAAATATTAATTCTTTTTTTAAAATTAAAAAACTCTAAAAACAGTTTTTTTAATTTAAAAAATAATAATTAATATATATAAAAAAAACCAAGGATGGGTGGGTGAACCCTAGGGGTGGGTGAACCTTACCCATGGTTAAAGGGTGTCAAAGGAGACACGTGGCGACCTCTAGGGGTTCAAACCGGAGAGAGTCTCCCCGGTTTGACTCGAGACGATCCTGGGCCAAAAAAAAAAAGCCATTGAGCAGTGGTAGTTTGGTAATTACAAGTATAAAGAATAGTATTTCTATCACTAAACCTTTTTCATACGAAGCAAATCATCTACGGTCATAACCAGATTGTGGAGAACCAAGGATGGGTGAGTGAATCCTAGGGGTGGGTGAATCTTAACCACAATTAAAAGGTGTCAAAAGGGATATGTGGCAACCTCAGGGGCATAATCGGACTCTCCAAAGTCCGGTTATAACCGTAGAAGATTTGATTCCTCCTCATAATTATCAAAATATCTCTATCATAGGCTTATTTTGTGTTGTTTTTTTAAATAATTCTCAAAATATCCCTATCAAAGGCTTATTTTTTGTTGCTTTGGTTATCTGTTCGGAGCTCCTATTCATAGATAATCTCGTAATAAAAATAGAGATTAATTATGAACAGGAGCTCCGGTTGAAGCGATAATGAATGTATCCCAAAATACGCCTTGGAAATGATAGTTTGAGTATTACAGAGAAAGATTTTTTAACCAATTAATATATTTTTAAATATATTTTCTAAAAACTAAGATTAGATTGTTGAAACCTAAGAATTAATAATCTTAACCATAGTTATAAGGATTAAAAGAGGCACATGTTGAGCTGTGGATGTGAATATTGAATCGCAGTCTCTGGATAACCAAGCCTAGATTTATTGAACTGCATGCATCCCAGTGGATTCAAGCCATAGTGACCTCCCCAATATAGATGGTATATAATTGGTGAGGAATGCCAATGGTTGGGTTGTGCCGAGTTGAGTGCTGATATGGAAAGCACACACTACAATAAATTTACAGATTAGAGACGGATTACATTTCGATACATACCTATAGAGATGGTAATAAAAACGGTTACTGATGTTTTATCACTAATGCATATTTCAACATTAGAGTATCTATAGAGACGGATTTATTTCCTTATCTAATTGTGAAAGACCATTAGTGATAAAATATTTATGTTTCTAATGCTTATTTTGATATTTAATTTATTTTCAAAAATAAATTTATCTTTATAGTCGGATTTATTTCCGTATCTAATTGTAAAAGAGCATTAATAATGAAAGTAAATCCATCACCAATACTTATTTTGACATTTAATTAATTTTTTAAAAAAAAAATCACATTTAGAGATGGATTTGTTTCCGTATCTAATTGTAAAAGACCATTAGGGATGAAAATAAATCCCTCACTAAAAATGCGAACTGAAATTGGGTTCTTTCCCTTAAAAAATTTGAACTCCCCTCCCCCCCCCCCCCTTTTTCTTCTTGTTTGCCTAAGAGCCCTCTCACCCAACGATTTGCGCTATCAAGACCAGTTGCCCTCGTGAGAGGGCCACACGAGCAACAGGGGCAGGTTAATTTGGAAGGTACTGAGGGACGCATGTAGATAATCACTGACAGTTGTGGGAAAATCTAGGATATTGTTTCACTTCCGTGTCTTCTTAATCTTCTTACAAATACCCCTCATTATTTTGCCCAAACCAGGTGATTGTGAGCTCTCTCAACTTCAGAGATCGATGGGGCGTTCTCGAGGAGTGACCCATTCTGAAGATGAGGATCCCAACCAAAGGTCCGTTTAATGCTCCCTCCTTCATCGTTTCTGCTCTTCCTGTTAGCAATTGATGCGAATTTGAGCTGATTTGGATGGAGTTTTTATTCAAAACATGTCATCTTTCTTTTTTGTTTTTATGGAGTTTGGATTCAAAATCCCATCAATGCAGGGATGAAGGGAGGTTGGAAAGGACGGGAAAGAGAGGGGAGGGAAGCTTCACTAGTGGAGTTTTAATTCAAAACATGCTCTCTCTCTAGAGGGAAGAAAGGGAGGGCAGAATTTTTTTATTAAAAAAAATAGTTTTAGAGAGGGAAATATTTCCATCCCTAATCGGTATATTTCTTGTAGTGATATTCTCATCTCGGGCTCAAGCAGTTTATATAGGTTAGTCGTAAGCAAAAAGGAATTTATCAACCCTAACTTGTACACCCATCAAGGTTTGAAATCCCGTTTGGGATTTCGCGATATTTCGTGAAATCCCGGTTTTGTCCAACCCAAGCAATATCGATACAACATGGATTTTGGAAAACAAGATTTCAGAAGAGATTTTGGAAATTTTTAGTGAAATTTCGGATTTCTGGGATTTCGGAATTCTGGCAATATTCTGGAAATTTTGGGTGAGCAGTGTAAGCACCCCGATTTTTCACCCCTTTAGTCCATTTTCAAATCCTTAAAAACTCTTTTTTAAAACCCTCTCTTTCCATGTTTCGATTTTCAGAAATGCCCCTGAGGTAAAAAAAATGATCAAAATACCCTTGAGGTAAAAATGACCAAAATACTCCTATAAAAGTGCTAAAAGTTTTCATTTTATTCAAAATAATTTTACAAAATTTGGATATTTTTGAGATCAAATCAGGCTTAAAACAGTAAAAGATGACCAAATTACCCCTAGAGTTCAAAATGACAAAAATACCCCTAAAAGTTTATGAAAAAGTGACAATTTAATTAAAATATTTTTCTAGATTTTATCAAATTCAATTTTGGCTGTCTCTGGGCTCAAATCGGACTTAAAACGAGAAATCGGGTTTTCGGCAAACTGGAGAGCGACGCGCGCCGCCAAAAAATAAATAAAAACATTACTTTAAAAAAAAATATTCCTTGGAATATCCTAAGAATATTCATTCGGATATTTTCTTAAGAATATTCCTTAGAATATCCTTTTTCAAAATCTATAAATACATTGACATCTACTTTCCATGAGGTGTATACAATAGTATGTGCAGTTGGATAGTTTAAAAAAGGGCTCCAACTACTTGATGACCCATTGATACCATCATTTTCTCCATTCCAATTTTTGATGGTCTTCCCCCTACCATCTAGCCCCACCATATCTTTCATAGGCGCCCTAAAAAATCACAGCCATCCCAATTACTCCTGCAAAGTTTCTCTATTAGTAAATATGCATACACCATGGTTTAAAAAAATGCCAAAATCGATGTGTTGACCGATACGTATCGATTTCGGTAGAACCCGTTACCCGATACATAACCTTTACAACTTTTTAATGAAAAATTAAGACTCAGCCGAAACCGTTATGTATTGATAGAGTCCTACGATATGTAATGATTTCAGCTTAGGACTCGTTCGACGTTTTCATATAAAAGAGGTTATGTAAATCCCTAAAAACACACCTCTTTCATTTTCCTTTTCCTCTGTACCGATTCTAATCCCTCATTCTATGTGGTTTTAGCAGTATGTTTCTACTTTTGAATCCCTTTTTGCGTTATATTTTGTTATTTTTTATATTTTCTACTTGATATTGACTTCAGAATAGTGTTGTTACCTGTCTACTGCTTTTTTTTAAATTGTGTTCTTAATTTATTGTGATCTTTTAGATTTTTTTCACAAAAAAAGAAAAATAAAAAGGTGGGACCTGATACGGTCTCCGAAACCAAATTTTTAATCCATGAGAGAGAGAGAGAGAGAATACTCTTGTAGAGGGGTGCACACACACACAAAATACTCTTCCATAGGGGCAGACACTTGTATTCCGAAGTGTTAGTACAGGTTGGTCAGAGTACTCTTCTATAGGGGCAGACACTTGTATTCGGAAGTGTTAGTACAGCTTGGTCACTCTCTGCTCATTAACCCGGACATGCAAGTAGGAATTGTTGTGCATCTCAGGATCAAATTTTCCCTTTGCATCTCCTTCATTTTAACCTTTCATAACTACCTCCTTCAAGTCCTCTAAATCATAAGCTACCCAAGTAGGCTTTAGAAAATATATCATACCAATATAAAAGGCCGGAGAATGGCAAGATAAGTTCCGTGTCTTTCTTTTATTTAGTAAAATAACAATCAATTGGTTAAGACAATGTTAGTCACCTTCCCTACATCGCGAGAGGCAAGGCTGGTCAGAGCCTAGGGGTAAGCAAGGAGAGATTGTTACACCTTGCCCTAGAAAGTCACCTATGCAAACAAAGCGATTTATTTCTTTTAGTGGTTTGTACATGACATCACTTACATTTGGAGTAGTGTCTATCGAGTTTTATTCATATTACTAAAAACTCGAACATTGAATAAGAGGATTCAAACCAAGCCTTAATTCTCGAAGAATTTCTAATTCACGAACGAAAGTAGTTGCCAAAGGCTTGAGAAAGAAATATACAGACAAAAATAAAATTATTTGCAAGCTACCTGATGTCCAGTTAATTAGCAATTGTAATTTATTGAACTCAAGGCAATGGACACCGTAAATAGTCCAAGAAGAAGAAAGTTCTCTAGATGTTGCTGGTAATAATAATACAAAGGGCACGCACTGTAAATATTTCAAAGAATAAACCAAAACAATTCAGGAAAAAATCACCGAACACAAAAAGCCCAACTGGAAAAAAGTTCTCTCGATTAAATTTACCTATTAAGGAGCATTTTTTTGAAAATATAATAATCGTTGATACCTATAAAGGGAAACAATAATCATTAAATAGAAGAACAATGTAAAGCGCCAAACCTGACCCTATGCACACAAAGAAATCCGCTATCGAATGGATGGTAGTAACAATTACGGCGGCAACGGCAATGGTAAGAAGCACTTGGACGTACTTGAATACATAAACCTTACGAATAAAAGATCGTTGAAGTTCCGGACTCTTGAGCATCATCAAATAGAGTTGCTGGCTTCTGGACCAATGTTGCGGATTTTTTGTATGACTCTTGACACGTCTTTTTAAAGGGAGAGCAGAGACCACAAATTGGAGAATATCAGAGGGTGTATGAAGTCTCAAGAACAATAAATCATCGAAACAATTACTATTCGGGTTGTTGCAAAAAAGGAATGATACATTGGATTTATGAAAAGAAAAGAGAGATGAAGGATTGGAGGAGATTAGGAGAATTGCAGAGACGTTGAGGGGAAAGAGCATTTTCGTATTGATGTGAAAAATTTTGGGACCTGTCGAATACCCTCGAGTCGAGGAGGTTGTGTTTTCGTACCCTGTAACCAAACATTGGGACTCGTCACATACTGCCATGGAGATGGTGTTCGACAATTGCGTCTTGCTCAGAGCCACAAAACGACACAAAGGAACCTAGCTTCGACATATGATTAATGACACCAAACCTGGGAGGAAAATCTAAGAATAAAAAAATCTGAATGAAGAGACGGGAAGATGGAGAGACGAGAATAGAATGATAGTTTGCAGAGATATCGGATGCGAGGGGCGTTTGGGGAAGTTTGGGCGAAGAAGAAAGTAGGTTGGAGATTGGTTTGAATGAGAAATATAACATTGGAATGAGAGGCAAAGCAATAACCTGTTAAGCAATGGCAATATGAAACGTGATGGCTCGGAAAGACGTTATGATACGTGATGGTTCAGCAAAACGTTAAGATGGTTTAGAATTTGGAATCCAACGTGGCATACAAAGGTAGGTCCATGTGTCAGCAGGAGAGAATCAACTCTGGCATAGTATTAAGTAATTGATAATAGATAATAGATTAGTTAGTAAGTTAGCACAAGGAGCAGAGCTAGGTGGGGGCTTGTGGGGGCACGTGGCCCCACTGAAATTTTCAATTATTTTAAAGGTATAGCCATAGGAATAGGGCAGATGCCCCTAAACTTTGAAAAAAAAAATACATTTGAGTTTGGATCATATTCAATTGCGATTGAACTCTCCTGAGTTCAAGCACACCCACAGGTCAACACGTGTCTCTTTTAACCCCCATTAACTATGGTTAAGATTCACTAACCCTTAGGGTTCAACAATGTAACCTTTAAATATCCCTAAGGTTAAAAGTTTTTAACTAGAGTTAAAATGGGGTTTTGTGAGTAAGATTGAACTGTCTGTATTCAACGACAATTGAATAGGATCTGGACCTTAGTAATCCAAACCGTCAAATTTGCTTCTTGCTCCCGCTCTCATGGTTTGAGAGCGGATTCGCCTTGAGAGCGCAATTTGCTATTTCATAGAGCGCGGTTTCAAACGCGAAGATCCGCATGTGGATTGAAAGTGCACATAGCTTTACCTACTGTGTTAATGGCGGCCGTTTTCGTCACTCTGTAACTGTGTAATAAGGAAGAGGAAGACGGTGAAAAACGAAAGGGTTTTGTTTTGTTTTTTTTTAGAATTTTCCATTTTTACCCTTAAATGGGTTGGGAAAACAATTTTTAAGTCTTTCTTTTGTCAAAGCTATATGTCTTTTTAGGTTTCAAGTTCCGCATCTTTTAACTCAATATTTTATTTTTTTCTGTGCTTTTTCTTTTACTTTTTCTACATCTTTACAGTCTTAAACTCTTACCCAAATGTACTTTAACTACTAAAAATACATTGAGTAGATGGTCCTTCCAAATTACTATGCTTTTAAATTATTTTGTATAACTAAGATAATAGAAAGCATTTATGATTCCTAAACTTTGGCCAACGACATTTTGTCGTTGTAAGATAGATGAATAATGTATATATAGATGCTCCGGAGGTGCTTTCAACTCTATTCTAAATTGAAATTTGACGCTCTCTCGCTCTCGCTCCCACTCTCACTCCTGCTCCCGCTCTCGCTCCTGCTCCCGCTCGGCGCTTTGGTTATTTAGATCCGGACACATAATTTTTTATACTAAGTTCTTTAAATATTACCGTGTGTGTGAGTTTGGAGTTGTCTTCATTTAACCAGGAAAAAAAGCATTTAATTGGGCATAATCATGCGCCAAGAGGACAGTTGTCCCCAAAAAAATTATACTATATGGCATAGCTGTGCGGCAAAAATAAAAACGGTCTAAGAACTGTCTTTTAAAAAAAAAATCAGAGGCTACGCTCCCGAACCAGCATTCCCCTAGACCCAGAATTTTTTTAGACCCGCCTAATCTTTCTCCACAACATCCATGAATAATTACTACTATTATCAATCAACCATGAGTGCCCCCACTATTAGAATATCTTGGCTCCACCCTTGGTTAGCACCACATTGTGGAGGGGTGTCACATTGGGTCAGAGTGAGTGGGCCACTGCCACTTCATTGATGGAACTTTTTACAATTGATTTGGAGTGTCTTTCTCATTAATCGACCCCAAACTACCCTCAAAAGAGGGGCACACCTTCGGCATCCTAGCTCGAAGGGTGGGTGCATTGTAACTTGTTATAGCCCTTACTCTATAATTGTAGGAATATTACTTTTTTTTTATTGGTACAAGTAGAAAATTACTTAAGATAGCTAGATAATAGCAATAATTTTATAGACTTTAGGTGGTCCTAATCATGATATAATGCCACCTATAGTACACTTGAAATTTGAAAATAAACTAGATTAAATTATGCGATCTCTTAGATAGTACCCATTGAATGGTGGTCTTAACCTGTATGTGGCGCCACTTGTAACGATAATGTGGTTAGAGATGGTCACCTCCTAATATTATAATCAAACACCTCGTATATCTATCAAAATGATAGGCACAAGACTTAAACAAGAAAGTGAGTATTATCACAAACAAACTACGAAATAACAATAGTGTTGCACAAGATTCAACCCTACTCATATCCATTAGGGAAGATGAAAAGAAAAGAGAGTAGGAGCACACTGTTTCAACTCGAAAGGAAATAGGCAACACGACCCATCTTCTTAATCAACATGATGAGTTCAATAGTAGTGGTTTTGTGTCTAGTGGTGATGCGGCACTGATCTCCAAACTTGCATACCCGGTTGAAGTTGAACAAACGTCCCACGGGCCCCATGTTTCAGCTATGTAGCATTCGACCTCTTGATGATTTTGTTGAACAGACAACTTCCCTTGAAACATTCTCATTCCCTCAAGATCCATTGCGACTTCTTTCATCGTGGGCCTTTTCTTCCCGTTCAAGTTCAAGCATCTCTTTGCAAGGTTAGAAACTGTAATGAGCTCCTCTTTTCCACCCTCAGTCACAACTCGAGCATCAAGAATATCAAAGAGACGGTTCTCCTTTATTGACAAAATAAAATGTACTGCTAAGCTTCTCTCTTCTTGTGATCTAATGGAAGAAATCGGCTTTTGTCCCGTTAAGAGCTCTACAAGAACTACTCCAAAGCTATAGACGTCACTCTTCTCTGTGAATTGGCTTGATTGGAAGTATTCTGGGTCCAAGTACCCAAAGGTTCCTTGAACTAATGTAGTTAAGTGAGTTTTATCTGTTGGAACTGACCTTGAAGTTCCAAAGTCTGCTACTTTTGCTCTATGTTTGTCGTCCAAGAGTATGTTGGTGGACTTGATGTCTCTGTGATAGATTGGTATGGAAGCTGCCGAGTGCAAGTAGGCAACTGCTCCTGCAACTTCTGTAGCAATCCTTAAGCGATCATTCCACGAAACTGGGAACTCCTCGCTCTGATCATGTATATGGTCGAAAAGGGTTCCATTTGAGATGAACTCGTAAACGAGCAAAGGAACTTCAGTTTCCAAACAACAACCGAACAATTTAACCACATTCCTATGGTTGATCTGTGAAAGTATAGCAACCTCATTAATGAACTGTTCGATTTGGCTTTCATCAATAATTTTAGACTTCTTAACTGCGACAATTCTTCCATCCGTTAACATTCCTTTGTAAACTGTACCATGGCCTCCCTGTCCGAGGATTCGGTTCTCATTGTAGTTGTCGGTTGCCTTTTCCAATTCCTTTGCAGTGAAAATTTTTGTTTTCTCGACACTACCTTCAGTAGAAGACATTTGTTGCTGCAATAACAAACCACCATTTTGTTTGAAGAATTTTTGTTTGAGTTTGATGTTTTTTTTTCTCTTTACTACCAGATATATCCACAAACTAGCAAGGAGTAGAAGCAATAGCCCCACACCTACGATGATACCTGCACAACAATAAAAGTCAAAAGCATCAACTTGATGCTTACAACATGTGAGAAAAGCTAGAATGAAATTTGATCCCCCTCTACAGTACAAATCCGAAAGTCTAAATTCCTACCACATGATCCCATAATATGTAGGTTTTCAATGGACATGAATATTATCTGTATCCAATGCGTATCCGAAACTATTTACCTAGATAATTATCCGAATAGGTAAGTCGTGCAGCAAATTCAAATAGACTTTTTCTACCAGTTTGTAATCAGATTTGAGTTGGATATTGGTATATCCGGTTTAATAAATATCCAACATATTTATAAATTCATAAGACTAAAATATCCTTATTGATATGTATATTTTACATAATCTGAAGACATTAAATTGTTATTTTTAATAAATGATGATGAAATAATATTTATTAATTGGTAATAATTTGTCTCTTTTTTTTTTTTTTGTATTTTTGGATCAAATCCAAATTTGAATATTTTAGTCAAAGTTGGATACGGATACTCTATTTCACTATCCACCAATCTTGAATCGGATTTGGATAGTCGAATAGTGCTATGAGATCGAGTTCAGATAGTCCACTATCTGCTTCGAATACGCTCCGTTTACAATCCTAATAATAGTTAATATGTGAATTCCTTCTTTTCAGGAATGAGAATGCAATAAATGGTAATAAGGGAATGTTTTTATCTACTCGACCTATTAAGAGAATTCAACAAAACCAAAGAAACCAAAGTGGACTAAAAAGGAGAGAGGAGTTATCAACGACTAGTACATGTCCTAGAAGACGAAGAACCATTTTACTGAATAGTAGAATTATTGTGATACTATTTGAAAAGGACTTGTGTTTAAATACCCTTTAGGAAATCTAGAAGTACCTGAAGAATGCATTGATAGAGTCATCGAAAGCACTAGAGCCTATTTAACAGCTACACTTCTATAAAAAATGTAATTTTACTTCTAAATACAATCTTCATCATCTTAAGACCATATGTGATGATATAATCATCACTCCAAGATATGCATCAAAATAGGACAAGTTCTTCTGTTTCTAGGAAGGAGTAGTTGGCCCAAAATAAGAAAGTTCTACTCCGTCTTTCACTGTAAAACCATCTCTCCTGACCTTTTCTCAACATTTGTCGTCCCAAACTAGCAATGAGATGAGATCTTAATCATATTGCCCAGGTTGGAACGATACAAATCACTCTCAGGACTTATTTTGCAACCGGTTTTGTGGAAAAAAAATCATATCAATTGAAATTGGAACAAGGAAATTAGGCCTTTAATAGAGAACAAAATGTTTCTTAAAATGAAAACTAGAAGTGGCAAGAAAAATTTAAGATGTTGGACATTCTCAGGAGATATTCCCATGATTACATCTAACTCTAACTTGAATTAGCAGCGTATCAAATCTGTAGAAAGTAGGACCATACGTCCATAAATGAGGGTATTGTTTAAATCATGCTTATCAGATGAAGGATGTCTCACAGCCATTGGCTGTTATATCTATCTCTAATCCTTAAGATCCTGAATGGTACCCAGACACCAGAGCAATATTTCACTTGATTAAAAAAAACCTAGGTCATTACAACCAACACAATTAATGTTGGAGAAGGCAGAGTTGTGACAGGTGATGGTAAATCCATTGCAAACCTCTCATACTGCTGATATGTACATTCTAACAAGATCTAGAAAATTGCATCTTCCAGATGTTATCTTAGTAGAAAAAATTAATGAACGAAAAAAAAATAAAATTATTTCTGCTAGTTTACAAATGATCCTCCTATGTTTTGGAATTCTTGGTTTTATGATAAAGGATCATTGGATAGGCAAGATTCTAGCAATGGGAACTAAGGGAGGACTTTCCACTTTAGGACACATGATGAGACTTTATTTTTTTTATTAGATCTAGCAAAGCTTTAGAAGACATTTGGCATCAACCCTAGACCCAACATAATGTATTTTCTTAAGAATAGGAATGTATTTCTATTGATAACTGGAATAAAGCTTACTCTATTTGAAAAGCCAATAAATTTGAAAAGCTAAAGAATGTATTTTGTTTCTTGAAATAAAATACAATATGTTCCTCTGTCAACAGTGTATTCAGATTTGTTGGGTCCAGTCCCTAACTCCCTATGATTCCAATTCAAAGATTTGTAATTTTTTTGTTGTTAAATCCACTAAACTGCAAGTTTGATTTTTCTGTTGCTTTTCCAAATTCAAAAAAATGATTGAAAAATTAATTTGATAGAAGCTTAAAGTGTTACGGTGTGATGGTTGACGCTATTTTTGAATACCAAAACTTTTAAATTATCTTGAAAATGTGAAATTATTAGACATCTCCATTATTATGGAACCAAGAACAAAACAGAGTAGGAAGAAATTTTCTATTGAACTAACCATGATTTTTTATACTAAAGTTTTGGAGAATCTCTGTTTGAGAATATGTTTTACAGTATTTTAGCTAATTACTCAGATATGAACTTCTCTTTCGGTAACAATGTCTCCATTCTTTCTTTGTTTGAAAGCTAGACTACTTCATTCAGAACGTCCAGGTGTAGATATTTACCCTCTCACTTAGCGTATGTTTGGTTGTCGAGCAAATAGATGAAAACATAGAAAAGAAAAGAAAATTTTGGATTTCTAATACAATTCTTAATTGGGTTTTGTCCAATTTTCTTCTCTCTTTTCACTTATTTCTCGGCAACCAAACATAGGATTAGGGTGTATTTGACTTTGATTATTTTTGCCATAAATGCTTATAATATAAATCATTTGACATACAACTCTTGAAAATATAAATTGATTAAAAATTAAACATGTCTGAGCTGTTTAAGAATTAAGATTAGTACTGGTTAAAATAGTAGTGATTTTATAAAATTAATTAAATCCCTTGTTATCAAAACATCTTCATAGAAACTAATTGATTAAATCAAGAAAAAATAAACTTAAGCGCACCTTTAGAGTACACTAAGAACATGTACATACATACACTAAAATTTTTGTCTTTTTTTGTTGGGTATAGTGCCTTACACGAAGGATATGTCTGCATCCTCCACCCAAGAGTACCTATCCTTTTAGATATTTTGTCTTAAACTGTTCTTCCTTAATGTTGTATATTAGAAGGGAGCTGATGATTCTTTGAAACCATGGCAAAGTCTTTCACCTCTATGCGTTTGGCATTCCCAACTCTTCCACTTGTATGGCCTTTGCACATCCCACAGTTGAGTTTTTTGTACCTCTATCCCCATTCTAGGTATCCTCAGTTGCCTCAAAACACTTCTATAAGGCATATATTTTGGATATCCCTGAGACGTTACCCCTGCTCCTTATTTTAAAGACGTTCAATACCACTACCAATCCAATTTTTACACCATCTGCACTCCTATTAACTTCGCATCCTGATGACATGATCTTGATTTCCCTTAGGCCACTCCACAAATGTGTCATCTTGATTAGATGCTTAGTGTCCACCATATGATTAGCACATGAAAAAATAAACCAGGAAGGTTTGCATGTCCTATTGACTCAAGACAATCTTTTCAAGACACTAATTGATCCCAAGACTATCAAATTAGTTCTCAACCATTTCATTTTTATTCCTGCTGGGAAAGCTATTCTTTAGCTGGATTTAGATAGAAACTCCTCCTAACCTACTGTTCCTATTACACCTAAATATCTCTGAGCATTGTTGGGTTTTTTCTATAATGAAGCTAAAAGACAATGGGAGTTCCAAGTGAAAACACGACTACTATCAAAAGGGTACAATCAATGTGAAGGAGTTGATTTGCAGAAACATTTAGCAGCATCATCGGAGCAGTCACCATACGGACTATCCTTTTTATTGTCATGGTTCTAGATGGGACATTCATCAGTTGGATGATAAGAATGCTTTCATCCACGAGTATCTAAAGGAACCTATGCTTATCAAATAACACCCCCCCCCCCCCCTCCCCCCCAAAGTTTTGTGGGTGCAAGCTCTTCTCATCATGTTTCTCGGCTTAATGAGCTCTATATGAACTCAAACAGGCTCTATTTGAGTTTCCTCTAGAGTCCATATGATTTGTTAATCATCTCACATAGCTCATGTGGTTATATTCTCACGTTGTTGTACATGGAACATATTATTATCATTGGAAATAATTCTACTAGCCTTCATTTGTTTCTCACTAATTGGCATGGAGTTTGCAATGAAAGACTTGGGTCCTGACCACTTGTTCCCGGGTTTTTAATTCACAACTACTTCCACTGATGTCATAATCTCTTAGTCTAAATGTGACAGATATTTCCACCTGATCTTAGATAGACAACCATAAAGCAATTTCTACTACTTTCACTGTGAGGATAGCTGGTTTCAAATTATCTTTTTATAAATGCAACTCCTTTTGTATTGTGCACTGCAGTCTGCAGCACCTCACAACGAGGATGGTAGGGATCAAAGTTTGAATCCCATCCAATTTAAGACCTGTTTTTGGAAGAGGACAAAAGATCCCAAACTAAGTGTGCAAAGTTAAAGGTGCAAGACCCGCTTAATTAGAGATTTTACACAAGGTGTGGGGATTAAGAAGAAGCAAATGTTGTTGGTGTAGATGTTGAAGCTTTTCTTGAACTTGATAAACATGTGAAAATTCTATTTTGTAACACCTTGAAGGCTGACATATTTCAAAACAAGGTGGAGATGCTAGGAAATTTCTTGAATTCTATTTGGATTAACTTTTTGTTGTTTTGAAGTTTTCCTTATGAAAATAGAATATGCAGAAAGTCATACCATTTTGGGATTTTATTTAAGAGTATCAATAGGCCTAAGATGTAAGCTTATCGAATTCCTAAGGATGAGTGAGTGTTTAGGGCATCAAAGGAGAATAGTATCTCTCATGAGAATGGGTGGCTCTCTGGAAGAAGGGCGGTGGTTCTCAGGGAGAATGGTTCACAAGTAATCTCAATGCCTCTCAAGAAGAGGGGCTGTCAGAGATTCAATAGAAAGAACCTCATACCTTGTATTCTCTGCATAGTGGAAGTTCCTCGATTTTTTTTTGCTCATGGAAGTAGTTACTCACATGACGAACCATGTAAAATCTTGTGTTGTGCTTGTATGTTCTTTCTATTCTATTTTCATTACCAAATCAACCTTGCTATTGTGTTTCCTCACCACAATTAGTATCAAAGTTGCTCAATCCATTTAGGTGGTGGCTGTTTGTTATGAAAGTCGAAAATAGGAGTCTGATCAGGACTGTGTCTAACCAAAGTTTAAAGATCCTGAAGGAGGGTTATTGCAAGTACGGAGATACTAAAGGAAACTTTAGGGCACAATGATCCAATGATAACCGGAAAATTTGAGAGGGATGCAAGCAGAACCAAATAGATCCAACATGGTAAACCTGAGAGCTCCTAGAATTTGATATATTACTAGTGAAGTGAGTTTAGAAAATTTTAGTCTATGTGACTTTTGATTTTGAGTTGAAAATCATGAGTATGAAGTACGAACCTTGTGTTTGAAGGTTATCATTTTCCAATTACAAGTTTTATAGAGTTATTGGTCAGACATATCTTGGAGTCTGTGACCTATGGGATGTCATTTTTAGACAGCCAAAAAGTGTCATATCAAAAAACAAGATTGGTATGAAATTAGAAAGAGCAGTTAAAGTTTTTCAAAGGTTTGTTTGCGATGAGATTTGACAGTGCCTTGTAATCTGAATCCTCTAACTTAAGTGCTAAGAAAAGCTCGAGTCACTTTCCTCAGAAAATGAAGGTGGAAATTTGATGCCTTTTGAGTACTGGATAGGCAATCTCATTATAGATGAGTTCTTGGAAGCCGATTATCAAGAAGAAACAGTTGAAGATGCGTAGGATCGCATAAGGTCGCATTGTAAACCACACTTTGATGTGGTAAAAGTAAGCCCTCTTGATTTATCTTTATATATATACTTGTGATTTGGTTGTTGATAATTCATCAGATTGTTATAAGAAAGTTACGAATGTGGCTAGATAGGCAACATGGGTGGAAATTCTCATGAAATTGGCATAGGAGATGGTGTTTCATCTTGTTTCCACGATCTCAAAAAGTTGAAGGTTCAAAGATTGAAGAGAGAAGTGGATACAGAAAGATATATGATTAGTTCAGACTTAAGAGATACTAGGTTCCTTTCTGTTAGGTGGTAAAGCCATAAATTGAGGTCTTACTTTATGTGGGATAGAGTTGCATGGTCAAGAAATTACGAGATAATTAGTCCATAGTGTTTACCAGTGACTAGCAAAAGAGTTTACTGACTTTTGTAATCTCATTAAGGTTGTGATTCATGGATAACTCGGAGTGGCATTTCACATTGTCAGGGCAGTGGAGTTACTGAAAGTTAGATAGTTTGTCCCATGCATGCAGTAATTAAGGAGAGCTATGTTGGTGATTAAAATGCTGATTGGATCAGCCTGGACTTGTACTGTGATCCGAAGGAATAAGCACAAAGGAAAAATGCCACATAAAAAGTTTGATTGTGTCCATGGTGAAGCAAGGGATTGGACTGATGAATTGGAAGAAAACAACATCGCACAAGCTCTATATAACAATGGAGATGGCATCGGAGATTGTCACAAGTACTAATGGAACCAGAACATCGACAATTGAAGAAATACCATTTAATGATTTGAAGAACTTCGTGGTGGAAAATACGGTTAAACCAAATTCTTATGTAAGTAAGATTCGTTGTTTAATTATAAGTTAGGTTTGATTTGAGTTCATATTGTTATTAGGTTATAGTATTTTCCCAATAAAAGTTTAGTTATTTAGGAATTTATTAAGTGGAGTCTATATAAGGAGTATATGGATGTGATTAGAAGTTAGGTTTGTTGTGGTGTTTTTAGGACCATAGTGATATCATAGAGTAATCCCTGAATTTTGGAGTTCCTAAGTTGGTATTTCTTTTACCGTTTGTTACTATTATGAGGTTAGGATTAACATGAAGCCCTGGATTTGAGGTTTTAGGGTTTTATCATATAGAACGGGGTAATTAGTAATGCCTGTCGATGGAATTTAACTTTTGTAAGAACATTCATAGAGTTGAGACAATAGTTAAGATTAATAGCAAGAGATACTAGAAAGCGACCAGTTTCGATCTTTTAGCTCAATTACTTGTGAGGATGGAGAGATTATGGATGATATTGCCCACATAATTATATCTAGGTTGCTAAAGTAGGATGTGCTTCTAGAGTGCTACGTACGTGACAGATACATCCGATTAAACTAAGAGAAATTTTATTTGAAATGAAAAAACCAACTATGCTTTATGAAGCATAATGTTGGGGGATCAAGAAGCAACATATTAGTGAACTAGTATAACTGAGATGAGGTTGTTATTATGGATGATATAAAAGACTAGGAAGGATAAGGTCAAAAATGAGTTTAATTGAGAGAATTTAAGGGTAACTCCAATAGTTACTAAAATAAAGGAGGGTGACTCAGATGGTTTAGATATATCCAACAACGACCAATGGCGACACCAGTAAGAAATGAGTTGACATAAGTTGAAGGTTTAAAAGAGTAGAAATCCAAAATTTATGTAAATGTAGAAAGGGGGAAGATTTTACAACACACTTTTTTTAATGGAAGTTATGGCTTTTATCAGAATAAAATGACAAGACAAGATTTGTGTTGCGGACCAAAATTGTTGGGATAATGTAATCATGATGACATATTGATGATGATGGCTGAGACTCAATATTGACTAATAACTCTCAGGCCTTAGGCCTTTGCACATGTATTGCTAAGAAAGCTGAATGAAGTTTCGAATTCAAGGCCTTTACACTCATGGTTCAAACAAGGAAGATGATATTCTGGATGGTGGGGGAATGAATTTGCATTGATTATTCATCGTACGAGGGTCATACTGCAACACGTTGAACAAGATTTCAGGCCATCAATGTAGTCTCGATCTTTTGTGGAAGGTTCCATAAGGATTTTTTTAATTGAAGCTCACACCGGCCTATGTGTTCCATGACCAGGATTGCAACTTGGGTTGGGCTAACTGAACCTGATTTCGGCCTCGTTGGGCTTTCCAGACTTTATGTTGGGCTAGGGCTGGGAAATGCCAACATGACCTTGCCTCGAGTTGGGCTCGGGCTAAGTTTCTGAATACCTAATCCAACCCTGAACCAAATTCATATATATATATATATACTATAATATCAAGAAATAAGACTTTCTCCCTGCTCTCCAAACTCCAATTTCTCAAATCCTATACACGTTCAATTCTAGGGATGCCATGTGGCTTCCCTCTTTAATCTCCACCGTTTGATTTAGGTCATCAGTTATCAAACATTACGTCTTTACAAACTGATGCAAACAAAATAACTTTTAACCTCCTAAATTTTGTCTCACACATCTCTATCTCCTAAAACACTTATACGATCAATCCTAGGGATGCCATGTGACTTCCCTCTTTAATCTCCGCCGTTTGATTTGGGTCATCAATTATCAAACTCTTTGTTTTCCAAACTTCAATCACTCCAATCCCATAAGTTCTATTTTGGAGATGACATGTGGCTTTTCTCTTTAATCTCCACCATTCAAATTTGGGACCTACTATTTCATCCTAGAGTTCTCTCTATCTCCACTATTATAGACTCCTCTCTTATCTCCAACTCTTACAGGTTTGTGACCCACTATCTCATCCTAGAGTCCTATCTATCTCCACTATTATAGAGTTCTCTCTTATCTCCAACTCTTTGGTGTATTAATTTAAGTTTAATATTAAATAACTTATGATTTTCCTGTAAATGTTATTAAAATAATAAAAAATTATTATTATAAAATTAATTAATTAATACAAATAATAATGTATATCAAATAATAAAAAACTAATACTATTAAAAATAAAATTTATGAAATATTCTTAAAATATATTACTTAATATTTGGGCAAGTGCGTTGTGGCTTATGGATGACTTCGGCAACCTTTTCAGTCTAGCGGTAGATAGGGAGGCTCTAGTGGCGGATTCATATGAGAGTAGTGCTTTGGGGGTGGTCTGGTGCCCGAGGTTAATGAGGGACTTAAATGATTGGGAGATGGGCGATTTGGTTAGGCTTCTGGAGCGCATTTCAGCGATTGACATTTCCCCAGAGATCAGGGATCATCGGTTGTGGAGCAAGGAGGAACAAGGAAAATTTTATGTAAAACTCCTCTATCAGTCGTTGCGAGGGCAGGTAGAAGGGTCGTTTCCACATAGGGCTGTTTGGTGTGCAGAAATGCCTTCTAAGGTGTCGTTTTTTTTATGGGTAGCAGTGTTGGAGAGAATCCTTACATTGGATCAGCTGCAGAAGCGGGGTTGGAGCTTGGCTAATAGGTGTATTATGTGTCTCCAGGAGGAAGAGTCAGTGAACCACCTATTTTTTCATTGTTCGGTAGCAAGGGAGGTGTGAAATTATTTCTTATCTTGCTTGGTAGTGTATTGGATTTTTCCACAGACCTTAAGGATGCTATTGGACAGTTGGCAGTGGGAGAGAGGTGGGGTGAGGGAGGTGGTTTGGGAGGTGCTTCCAGGCGCGATATCTTGGTAGTTGTGGAAAGAGAGGAATGGGAGAGTGTTTGAAGAAAAAGTCACAACAGTGCCTCGACTGTGTGCTCGTATCCGAGTGGCGGTCTTCGAGTGGGTGGGGGTCGTGTGCCCCCAGGAGGTGTTACAATGTGTTTTTCGTTCGTAGTTTTGGTTGTTTTGGTAGTAGCGGCTCTTAGGGGTCTAGGTTTGGTGGTGGTTGTAGAGTTTACTTTCTTGTAAACTCTGCCTCTGCGTGGCCCTTTGTTGGGGTTGTGTTTTTGCTCGAGTTTAATAAAAAGTGCTATTGATCAAAAAAAAATTTATTACCGTGCATCGCACGGGGTCTCTACTAGTATATATATATATATATGTGTGTGTGTGTGTGTGTGTGTTTGTGTGTATAAAAGTCAAGTAAAAGTGGAGAATAGATAATTAGAATTAATTAACCAAAAAATGATAATTGAGGTAACTTACAAACAGAAGAAAGTTAAAACAAAATAGCCCTATAATTAGAATCACAGATGTCTTGGGTGCGTTAGATGTTTTTGCAGATTTGTATGTGAATATAATGATGCTAATGATAGATATTTAAGTGTGCCTCTTAAGAGAGGTCATGGGAGCAATTCCCCATCTTACAAGAGTTTCATTCCCTCGTTAAGTAACCACTAACTTATAATTGCTAGTAGCAATAGGTAAATAATAATGCCATGGAATCTTTAACCTAAAGGGTTAGTGAATCTTAATTACAGTTTAAGGAAGTTAAGGGACATGTGGCGATCGACTTAGAGAGGCTGAGCCAGGGTATTTTACTCTGGCCCCAGTTAGAGGAAATCCTGTGCGGTTGATTTATGGTATTAGGGCTGTCAACGGAGTGGATAAAATCCGGATCCGCTCAGAATCCGTTTAACTGGATTAAAAAAAAAATCCGAATAGGTATCCGGTGGATCGGATTCGGATAGTTAATAATGATATCCGTTTAAAAACGGAGCGGATACGGATAGTGGTCGATCCGCTTCTCCAAAATATCTGAACAAATTAATTTGGTATATATGCTTGGAATACCCAATCTACCCCCTTATAATTTTAAGGGCTCGATGGTTTTAGGTGTAAATCTCTAACCATAGGAGGGTATGTATGTAATTTGGAACCACATATATAAAACCAAAAAAAAACCCTAAACACATTCTTCTTCTCCTGTTCGGATACGGATATAGCACTATCCGCTTCGAATCCGCTCCGTTGACAGCCCTAGGTATTATATGTGTGAATGTGTTTGAACTCTTAATTGGTTAGGTGATGCTGGTTAAACTAACGTGTCTGCTGTTTTTTAAAGTGACTTTTGCACGCAATTGCACTGCAACCCGACCCGGGGCTGTGGCAGGATTGAAGTTTTAAGACCTCGGGTTGGGTTGGGGAAGGTCAGGATGGAGGTTGGCTAGGTTCGGCCTTGGGTTGGAAGTTTTACATATATAGATTGGGGGTTTGGGTTGGCCCCAACTCGACCCAACCCACCCAAATTGCACTCATACCCATGATTAGGTTATTTTGGGAAATGCACATATAAATAAAGGGTATTTTGTCTCAGTATTTCTGGAAGGAAAATAATCACCTCCTAGGTTGGTGATGTGAGGAGCTGCGTCCGAGGTCCCATTTTAATGCACGTGTCTCTCTTTTGACTCTATTTAACTGTGGTTAAGATACACTAACTCTTAGGGTTCACCTATCTAGCTTTAGTTTTTAGAAAAATAAAATAAAAAATTTAACTATAGGGTTAAAAACAAACTTAACCCGAGTTTAGGGCAGGTGGAATGGGTGGCTTTGTGAGAGCGAGGAGCAATAGTTTGCTTCTCGCTAGTGGAGCGAGCTATTGCTCTTTCCGGAAGTACCAATAATAGGGTACGCAGCGTGGTTTTGAAGGTTCCTAAAGAAATCTCTTATGCAACCTTCCACAAGTGATCTAGGATCCCGGAGAGTCCGGATCTCACTCATTAGTTCTAGAACTTGAACTGGTAATAATAGTAATAATAATAATAAGGAAAATACTTCATAGATTCGGGGGGGTTTCCATTACGTAACGAAATGATCGGTTTTCATTGGTCCACGCCCCATTTTTAAATACTCACCAACAGTGGTTAAGATTCACTCACCCCTAAAGTTGAGCATTCTAGCCTTGGATTTTCAAAGAAAGAAAACCAAAATCTTTACTTTAATTTAGTTACGCTTAACAAGGGTTAAATGAGTGTTAAAAGGGACAGGAGAACACGGGGTAAGTTTAATAGCGGACCCATGGGTCCGCTTATCACTGCCGTAATAGAGATTAATTGAAAATTATAACTAGTTGGACTTTAGATTGTTAAGTTGAAGGTTAATTAGATAAACATCTTTTTAAAGTAGGGGTTTTACCTCTTATTATAAAAGTAAGAGGTAAAACCCCTAATTTAAAAAGATGAAGACATCTAATTAAGAACTACTTTAATAATAAGAGGTAAAACCCTTACTTTAAAAAGATGTAGACATCCAATTAACCTTCAACTTAACAATTTAATGTCCAACTAAGCACACTTTTTTCAAATAAGCTCTACCTATTTAGAGCTTATTAGATTAATGTTACCAAACTCTACCTAAGTAACCAGAGCGGAGAGTGAGAGCGGGAGCGGGAGCATCAAATTTCAATTTAGGATAGGGTCGAGACCGGCTCCGGAGCGCCATTATATATATATGGACTTTGCTACTGAGACCCATTATGGCCGAGACCAAGCTTTAAAAGCATGGGATTTTAGGCGGGACCCATTTCACATGGTAGGCCCCACCTGAAACTCCGTGCTCTTAGAGCACGGTCTCGGTGGTTTCGGCCCTAAGGGGGTCTCACAAGCTTTATCCTATATATATATATATATATATATATATATAAATACCAATGGTACTGATTTCTACATTATAAAAAAAATCATTAATCAATCCAAACGACATATAAGTAGGACAATAGTGCAATTAGTTTTTTAAAAAAAGATAGTTAATACTAATACCCAAGATAAACAAAAGAGAAAACTCATCTAAGCTATCCAAAAAAACTACTCACCAGTATGTGATCAAAATAGTACAAATCATAAACTGTTCAAGATATTTGTTAACGGGGACTTTGTTGTTGCAATTTATATATTTAAAAAATTCAAATTATTTTAATTATCGTTTTAGTTATTTTTTAATTGGAAAAAAATAATAAAGTGAATCTATATTTATTTCAATCCAAAAGCCGTGTAGCGCACGAGACTTTTGCTAGTGTATATATATATACTAGTAGAGATCTCGTACGATACATGGTAATAATTAAGAATATCTAAAATTAAATAATGTTATTAATTTATTTAAATATTAAGTAACATATTTTAAGAATATTTCTTAAATTTTATTTTTAATAGTATTAGTTTTTTATTATTTGATATGCATTATTATTTGTACTAATTAATTGATTTTATAATAATAATTTATTATTAATTTAATAACATTTATAGGAAAATCATAACTTATTTAGTATTAAACTTAAATTAATACACCCAAGAGTTGGAAATAAGAGAGAACTTTATAATAGTGGAGATAGATAGGACTCTAGGATGAGATAGTGGGTCTCAAACCTGTAAGAGTTGGAGATAAGAGAGGAGTTTACAATAGTGGAGATAGAGAGGGGTCTAGGATGAAATAGTGGGTCCCAAATTTGAATGGTGGAGATTAAAGAGAAAAGCCACATATCATCTCTAAAATAGAACTTATAAAATTGAAGGGATTGAAGTTTGGAGAGCAGGGAGAAAATCTTATTTATTTATACATATATATATATATATTCTTTTCACTTTTTCAATTATAAGAAAGAAAAGAGAAGTCAAGATTTCTTTATTTATTTATTTTTAGTTTATTAGTATAAAGAAGGGGAGGGGCATTGTAGAGCCCCGGACCTTTTCACACTTAATGCATGACACTTTCGTTGCCTTTTTGCCTTTAAAGAGGTATAATTAATGAATAAGAAAGAAATTGGAAATTCTGAAACATCAGAAATGTTCCTTTTCGAAGTACGAACCCAACGCAAGTTGAATCGTCAAAATCGGACGAACGAGTCAAAAGATATGGCCAAAACAGTATGGACCTGCAGGCAATTGTAGCTCGGAAGGCACTAAGGACGTAGCTCTGATAACGTGCTCCGACAACGTACTATGATAACGTATACGTTGTGCATCCGTTGTGCAATAGACAACGGGTACGTCGCGCAGCAGACAACGGATACGTTGTACAGCTCACAACGGCACGTTGTACATAAGACAACGGACAACGAGCTCAGAACTATGCACAACACAACGTGACAACGGGTTCGGCACCCTTCACAGCACAACGTGTTTGGCACTGTTCACAGCACAACGTGTTCAACACTATTCACAGCACAACGTGTTTTGGCACTATTCACGGCACAACATGTTTTGGCACTGTTCACAGCACAACGTGTTCAGCACTATTCACGGCACAACGTGTTTGGCACTGTTCACAGCACAACGTGTTCAGCACTATTCACAGCACAACGTGTTTGGCACTGTTCACGGCACAACGTGTTTGGCACTGTTCACAGCACAACGTGTTTGGCACTGTTCACAGCACAACGTGTTCAGCACTATTCACAGCACAACGTGTTTTGGCACTGTTCACAGCACCACGTGTTCAGCACTATTCACGGCACAACGTGTTTGGCACTGTTCACAGCACAACGTGTTCAGCACTATTCACAGCACAACGTGTTTGACACTGTTCACAGCACAACGTGTTTGACACTGTTCACAGCACAACGTGTTCAGCACTATTCACAGCACAACGTGTTCGGCACTGTTCACAGCCCAACGTGTTCAGCACTCGTGTTTTTGCAGAAAGTTCTGTAAGGGTCTTTTGGTCGGTTCACTCTTACCTTAAGAGTTTAACCCGAGCCTTTAGGGCATCATTCGACACTTAGAGAGTTTGAGAGAATAGGAGAAAGGGGAGAAGGCGATTCCAACCTAGGGCTTGTCTTTGGAAGAGAAATCAAAGGGTTTTGAGACCCTAAATCACTTCAAGCTCGGCTCTTCTCCAAGACCTCGGCTCAAGCACTCGTGGAGAGCGTTCTCCAAGCTAGGGCAGCAGCCACACAGTCGTTTTGGAAAGTGGATTTCTTCCTCACTTGATCAAGGTCGGTACTTCTTACTACCCTCCTAGTTATAGTTCCTCTTTTCCCTTATTTCTTTTGATTTTCTTTTATTTACACTTGTGCTATGAGATGGATGGTTATGAATGGTGAATGGAGGTGGATGTTGGCGAATGGATGCCGTGTGGATGTTGTGATGAATGAATGGGAAAGGGCATTGTACTAATAATGAACATACAAGTGTGATGTGAGTAAACTCACCTAGAAAAGCATGATTTAGGTTTAAAGGAATAATGAATAATGAACACACCATGTTTGATGAAATGCCAAGGTGAATAAAATAAGTTGTAAATTAGGAATTGCATGCCTAATAAATACTGAATATTGCTAGGGCCTATGATAATGTGTTTTCTTGCTTTCCCTAAATGATATGAATAATACATTGCTCAATCATTGATGTTATATGTGTTGTGAAATTACCCAAATGTCATGTTTAAATTTAAATGCAAGTATGTACACGGTTCCCACGAGCACGACATGCATGACATGATTTATCGAGGTTTTCAAGAAACATGGTTAGAGGTGGGACATATCCTACGATATGTTTTACCTCGCTTTTCACAAGAAGACAAGAACCAACATTCCACGAGGGGTCTCCCCTCACTCACAAGTGCATATCATGAAGAAGAGCCTCCCTTCCCTCGCAAGTACATACATATCATGAAGAAGGGTCTCCCTTCCCTCGCAAGTGCATTGCATAAAGAAGGGTCTCCCTTCCCTCTCAAGGCATCTCTCAAGCGCATCTCACAAGTACACCTCACAAGGATATCTCACAAGTTACATGATCACAAGCAAGCACGCATGACATGCATGACATGACACGACATACAAGAATCAAGCAAGATAGACAAGACAAGCTTTCAAGTACGAAAAGATATTTCAAGCCAAGTCAAGTGCACGATGTTTTCAAGAGGTTTCATCGGCTTTCTATGAAATACAAGCATGATTATAAATTGCTTTACTTCCTTGTATGATAGGAATTGTTTCCGTCTAACATGTATGAATTTCTCCTGATTTATGTATTGCCATTTTTATGCTATAACTATTGGTTAGTATTTGGTACCCGCTGAGTATTCCATGCTCAGCCGTACTTCTTATGTCGGCAGGTTCTGAGGGAGCTGCTGCTCCCTTTGATGTCTGTGCTCCGAGCCCTTGGGTGGAGGAGGAATACGTCGAGGAACCTTTGGAGGAACCTCCAGTAGAGGGTTACCATTAGGTGGTTGTAGATTCTGAGTGAATAGCTGTGGGTGAGATGAGAGATATATCTTCATGTATTTTGGCGGGTCTGTCCGCACTTTCTTTTGGATTCCTTTTGTGTAAACTTGGATTCGTATATACATAGAGGTTTGTTTAGACTTCCACTGTGCTATGTTAGAGTATGTTTCCGCTGTTTATATCCTCTATTGTATATGCTTTGTGGGTTTTTACAGGTTGGGTTGTCAAGCAAGTCATGTAAGCCATGATTAGTTGTCCAAAGTTCACTCTAACTCCTAGGGTGGGTTTTGGGTCGCGACAGGCATGGCATTTTGCATATGCCAGAAAAATGGTCTCTAGCTCCACATAATCCGACACGTGGCGATAAAGCGGTGAGATATCAAGTGGGAAGAAGCCGGAGACCATTTTTCTGGCGTTTGCTCGAGACAACCCCATGCCAAGGGGAGGTGGTCAAGGCCAACCTACTGCTTCAAAGTCCAAGCCCCCGTCCCCATTCGTGTGCCCTTTTCTTTTTTGCTATAATGTACATGTTAGTGTAAAATTAGGGTAAAAGATTAAAAGAATTAAAAAAAAATAGGGTGATACTCACTTTATTATTATGAGTGCACCCCTTTTTTATTTTATTTTTCTTTTTCAATTTTTCCTACTTTTAATAACCACACCCCACAGCCGGTCTCCTTTTTCTTCTCTGCTTGTTCCGCTGGTGGTTTTTCCTCAGCTCTTGCTCCTTACTTGATTTCCTTAGAATCTAGTTACCATCTGTCTATGCTTTCGGCATTCCCTTGGGGAAAAAGATTAGCTCTGGTGGCTGCCCGAGCTAAGCGCTCGGGCATCCACAAAACATTGGGCAGCTGGCGATAATTTAGATGAGAAGTTATTTCATTGTCTCCCCTTGATTTTGACTTCTCCCCATTTGATATCTTTCCCCTTTCAAAAGGCCAGCTGCCTTATGGTTTGTGGATACCCGAGCGCTTAGCTCGGGCAGCCACCAGAGCTAATCCTTTTCCCTCTCTTGGTGGAGTTTCTGACATGTAAACATCCATCTCAGCATCCTATCCGCATGCATGCAAATCTATCAAAGTGGGTTAAGTCAAGGAAGAGAATGACGACGAAGAGGTAATTGCTAAGATCCTTCTAAACGCCTCGGTTCTAGAAAAAACATATTTGACCGGCTTACCTAAACTCTAAAAATATTGAAATCCTTGATGGATAAAAGTCCTTGGAGTGGATCTCATGTTTATCTCAAAGTCCTTGAAATCTCATCTGGTCAACAAGAAAAAATAGATGGTTGAAAATAGGGTTGTCAATGGATCGGATTCGGACCGAATCTGCCTAGATCCGAATCCAATCCGATTAAGAATCCCGATAGATCCGAATCCGATCCGAGATCCGTCGGATCATGAAGTAATCAATCCAAATTCGATTCAATTACATTTGTGAGATCTGAATCCGATCTGATCCGATCCGATTCGATCCGAATAAGGTTAATTTTTTTTTTAATTTATATTTTAATAATTTAAAATCTAATAATACCTTAATTAACTCTAATTAATGTTATTTTTTAAAAAATTAATATTTTATGCATAGAAAATCTAAGTAATATATTTAAAATGATTAAAAAAATTATTATAATTGGATCGGATTTTAATCGGATCAGATCACCCTATATCCAGATCCAACCCGATTATAATCGGATTCCACCGATCTGATTTGATCCGATGGATCACATATAGGGTCCAAAGTCCGGCTAATCGGATCGGATCCGGATCATGATCCGATCCATTGACAACCCTAGTTGAAAAGATTTTGATCCAATGGTCCCCTAAACTAGATACTGTAGAATATTCCCATATCGAAGCAAACAATCCACACTGAGCTTAATTAACCACATACAACACATCATATGAAGGTCAAATTGATAGTCTCAGGACTCTGATTCTTTTGAAGGATAGTAGCAACTGCCTTTTTTCGATGCAAAAGGAAGGGGAATTGTATATACAGGATAGGTATGTAGGTGCCTTGAACGAAGATTCTTTTGAGGGGATTGGTGTGTAGTTATAAATTTTATAATTATTTTTTTATTCTTGGGGTGTATAAATAATTTTATGAATTTAATGGTGAATATTAAGTAATTTTTATTAACGGTGTACCGTCATCAAAAAGTGGGGTGCATCTAACATCACCCAAAAAGTATCAACCCCGCTAACTTGAAAATAAGGGTAGAAAGAGAATTTTATACCAAAAAGTTAAAAAATCTCTTTCTTCAAACTCGAGTTGGAGAGAAACGTTTTCTAGCAATGAGGATTTACAGCACTCCACAAAAAAAAAAACAGTCCAGCACTCCACGAAAACACAAGCAACCACACTCTACAAAAAGTAGGACTGCGCTCCAATAGAGCTTCCGGTCGATGTTTGAGAGCGAGAGCGGATATAAGTAATGGTGATTTGGGTTACTAAGCATAGGAGTGGGTTCTAGTCTCCTGGATGAGGAGGTTGATATGTCGACCAATTAACTAACTAAACTAATGACCTTAAATAAATGGGAAATAGTTAACGTAACTATGAAATCCATTTTCAAACCTAAGGCACCACCTCATTGATGGATGCCCTTCTCTTAAATACTACTCTAAATAAATAAAGGAAAATGATTCTAAGACTGTAAAAGGGCCGAGACCGTGCATGCATGCACGAGATTTCAGGTGGGGCCTACCATGTGAATGTTGGTCTCACCTGAAATCCCGTGCAAGCAAGCACGGTCTCGGAGGTCTCGGCCTTTTGTGGTCTCAATAGCTAAGTCCATAAATAAATAAATGATGCATTGTTTCAAGAAAAAAAAGATGCATGGTAAAAAATATAATAATAACTAGCGGGTGGCACGTGCGATGCACGTGAGAGCAAGAGGAAGGAGTTAACCACAGTTAATAGTAATTAAAAGGGATACATGTTAACCCGCGGGTGCGATTGAACTCTCCTGAGTTCAATCGTGATTGACTGTGATTCTATTATTTAAATAGATAGATGAGGGTAGTTTGGGAATCAAAGTAAAATATTAAATTAAATTAAAGTTTTATTTTATATAAGGGTAGTTTAGGAATTTTGTAAAATTCAGCTACGCCTGCCTCTCCCATTATAATAGTAAAGATAATTATAATAATAACTATTATTATTTTTATAATAAAAGAGAGGTCAGGGAAGGGTTTACCTAGACCGACCACATTAACCCGATAATCGGAGCCTCGAAACTCCATGACTACTGAAATCGAAATAGCCAGGCGGACAAGAGCACCTATAACTCCCCATCGTATTGTTACAACCCCATTGGCAACGATTGGGCTTTTGCTCGGCGCATTCATCCACATCTGACATTCAATCACAGAGAAAAGTAAGAACTTAGGTTAAAGCGCTCGCTCGCTCTCTCTCTCTCTCTCTCTCTCTCTCTATAGTAGAGATAGAGGAACATAGCTACCTTGGCATCCATGGGGTAGATAAGGGTTCCCGCTGTAGCCCTTCTTACAATAACAATTATTAGAGTCTTGTGCCCCATTCTTTGAACAGTAGGCGTCTGTGCTGCAACTGGCGGATGAGGACAAGTTTGTTGTTCGATTCAATTCGCATGTCCCATTTGCTATCCCCCACTCCAGCACTGCTGGAACGTATCTTATTCTCAAATCTAGAAACTTATAATAGGGATGTTCATGTGATAAGTTGGAGAACCACTTTTTCTCCACCAGGAAGGCTGATCTGCATTCTTCTTGCGGATATCTTTCGGCTGTGTCTGTGATAAGCACATTAAATATCTGAAGCCTAGATGGGAGTTTGGTCTGGCAGCAGCCGATGCCATAGCAACCATTTGGTACCGTAGTACTATTTTTACTGCACATCGACATGCACCCTCCTATAACATCCCCATTTTTCATGTAGGCAACGTTGTTGCAACCCGTGGCCACAAATTTGTTATCGGTATCTGAGTAGAAGAATGGGCTTCCGCTTAAGTTGACCCTTTCGTGGTTTCCACCGGTCTTAAATGATGGATCGGGACAGTCTAAAACTACGGGACTGTTGACGAGCACTGTGCCTTGCTGCAATGAAACATTAAGCACCTCCAGATCGACAGCCTTTAAGATATTTTAAAACTCGGCCGAATTCAATCGCACCTACAAACTAACGAATGTCCCTTTTTTATTTTTGATAAACTAACTAAACACACTCAACACACACCCACAAGACACACACACGCCCTACAATCTCAACTTCAAGCCTATAACCAATCACACCCCTCAAACGAGTGTCCCTTTTTAACACTTATTAATTGTGGCTAAGATCAATAATATAACTTTAATTTGAATTAACCTACCTATTAACCTTAGATAAATGGTGCTTTATATATATAGAAAAAAAAAAACTGAAAAAGAAAAAAGAGAGGGGAAAGGTTTACCTAGACCGACCACTTTACTTCGAAGCTCCGACGCCTTCACGCAATTAGTTCCATCTCCATGACTGAAATCGAAATAGCCAGGTGGACAAGAGCACCAGTAACTCCCCACCTCATTGTAACAATCCCATTGGCAAATATTGGTCTTTGGGTCCTTACATTCATCCACATCTGACACCAAATCACAGAGAAAATAAAGTTAGAACTTCGGTTAAAACGTTGAATTAAAGACCCTCTCTTTCTCTATAGCTACCTTGGCATCCATGGGCTAGATAAGGGTTCCCGCTGTAGCCCTTCTTACAATAACAATTATAAGAGTCTTGTGCCCCATTCTTTGAACAGTAGGCGTCTGTGCTGCAACTGGCGGATGAGCACGAGTTTGTTGTTCGATTCAATTCGCATGTCCCATTTGCTATCCCCCACTCCAACACTGCTGGAACGTATCTCGCCTCTAGAAAGTTGAAAGAAAAACTGATATTATTATATGGTAAGCTAGAGAACCAGTTTTTCTCAACCAGGAAAGCTGATCTCCATCCGTATTGCGAATTTTTGACCCCTGTGCTTGTGATATTCACATTAAATATCTGAACCCTGAACGGGATTTGGGTCTGGCAGCAACTGATGCCATAGCAACCATTTGGTGAAGTAGTACTAACATTGCAAATCGACATGCACCCTCCTATGACATCCGCATCTTGGATGCTGAAGGCAAGGTTGTCACAACCTGTGGCCGCAAATCTGTTATCGGTTTCTGAGTAGAAGAATGGGCTTCCTGTTAAGTCAACCCTTGCGTTCGTTCCATTGAACACCCATTCTGGATCATAGTAGTCTGAAACTACCGGACTCTCGACTCGCACAGTGCCTTGCAGCCATGAAACTTGTAGCACCTCCAGATTCGCACTCTTTGAGAAAGGTCTGGGAGGCCTAAAAGAGTGGTTGCAACTTATCTCGAACCATTTATTTATGTAGCAACCGTCTCCAATGCCAAATGGGTAAGGAATGCTAACGTTCCCGCATTTCTGTGTACAATTATTCTTCGCAAGAGATATTGGTGCTACAGCTGATGCTTTCGTTAGCCATATCAATGAAATCAACAAAGGCAACAATTTCAGAACCATTCTTTTCATCGTACGTAGCTTCTGCAATGGACGATATAGAGATCCCTCCCTTCCCTTTATAGGAAATTGCTCTGCTCCAGCTCCTTTGGACTCAGTCCACTTACTGGCTTACTGCTCTCTATAAAGTTCTCATTCTAGTTAGACCTTTAGTCCGTAAAGACGCGTTTTCAGATACAAGGAACTCGATCGGTTGGACTAGCACTAGCAATACCCTTTCAACGTGACTCTATAGGGGCGATTCATCAAGACTCGATAGGGTGTATTCCCTTGGTGATGTGGCTAGTAGGATGACCACTCACTTATTAGTAATCATAACAATTAACTATTGATAAATGATGTCTTGTGAAAAAATAAATATGAATATATATGAGACCAAAAAGGGGCGGAGCTTGCTCAGCTCCTTTGGACTCAGTCCACTTAGGGGGGTTCGCCAGATTCCCTTGGGTCTCCTTTGCTCCCTCGTTCCCAAAAAAGGGGCGTAGCTTTCCTCGTTCCAAAAAAAAATTAGTTAGACCTTTAGTCCGTAAAGACAAGAGACAAGGTTGGACTAGCATTCGCAATACCCATTTAACGTGACTCTATTGCATTCGTTTGGTGAGAAAGTATGAGAGTAAAAGAATGAAACCAAATCCTCTACTGGAGCAAATCTGGTTATCACCCCTTGAGGTCGCCACGTGTTCCTTTTGACACACCTTAATTGTGATTAAGATTCACCTACTCCTAAGGTTCACCCATCCATCATTAGTTTTTAGAAAAAAAATATTAATTATTTTTTAAAAATTAAAATACTATTTTAAAAGCTTTTTTAATTTTAAAATATTTTTTTTTAAAATTAATATTTTTGTCTAAAAACTAAGAATGGGTGGGTGAACAGTAGGGGTGAGTGAATCTTAACCATGGTTAAGGGGTGTCAAAAGGATCACATGGCGATCTACGAGAGGATTTAGCTTCTAAAAAAAAATTGAGTTTTCTTATACTTTTCTTGCATTTGCTATACACTAGGAAGCATAGATACTTTGAAAATGAAAATGTACCCCTATCACCGGACCCGTATCGCTGTACAACGCTCTAAGGTAAAACTTAGCTGTTTTTCATAATTTCTGTCGTACCTGTATAGTATCACCATATCTAAGTATTGCTGTATCCATGTTTCCTAGGCTGTACAAGAAACACATTTTCATTTTCTTTCACATTTTTAATAGTGACAAACTTTCTTCCAAAAACTTTTTCCATCTTTCGATGTTAGTTTTGAAAGAAAATTTAAATTTCTTTTTTGTCTTTTACTTTTTTTTCTTTTCTTTCATCCACTTTCTCGCCAAACAAACACATCCATAGGAGCGACTCAAGAATCGAGAGGGTTTATTCCCTTGGTGATGTGGGTAATAGGATGAACACTCACGTATTAGTAATCCTACCAATTAACAATTAACTATAGATAAATAAATGATGTCTTGTGAATATATACACAAGGATGAGTCTCCATATAGCTATACAAAGGATCTTGAGAAGGTAACAAGGAAAGTAGGAAACTATCCAACCTATTGTTTCCTTTGGTTACGTAGGCTCCGTTGGAGAGAGAGGAAACTAATCTATTTTGGTGGTTTCCTTGAATTATGCTAACAAAGAGGAGGAGAATGGGAGGAAGAGAGACTTGTGTTTTTAGGTTTAAATAAAAAGGTAATTTTGGAATTAATTCTTTTAGTAAAAGATGTCACATCATCAAGATATAAATAAATGATGCATTGTTTCAAGAAAATAAAAAAGAAGAAAAAAGCTGCATTGTAAAAAATATAATAATAATAATTATAATAATAACTATTATTATTTTTATAATAAAAGAGAGGCCAGGTAAGGGTTTACCTAGACCGGCCAGTTTAACCCGAGATCGAGGATCCGACACCGTCACGCAATAATTTCTAGTTCCATTACCACTTAAATCGATAAAGGCAGGTGGACAAGAGCACTACCTGTAACTCCCCACCGTATTGATACAACGCCATGGGCAACGATTGGTCTTTGGGTCCTTGCATTCATCCACATCTAACATCCAATCACAGAGAAAATAAAGTTAGAACATTGAATTAATGAATAATGGCCCTCTCTATCTCAATAGCTACCTCGGCATCCATGGGGTAGATAAGGGTTCCCGCTGTAGCCCTTCTTACAATAACAATTATAAGAGTCTTGTGCCCCATTCTTTGAACAGTAGGCGTCTGTGCTGCAACTGGCGGATGAGGACGAGTTTGTTGTTCGATTCAAATTCGCATGTCCCATTTGCTATCCCCCACTCCACCACTGCTGGAACGTTTCTCACCTGATCTGGAAAGTCAATAAGAAAGCGATAATCTGATGAGTTAGAGAACCAGTTTTTCTCGACCAGGAAGGCAGATCTGCATCCCAATTTCGCATTTCTGACGCCTGTGCCTGTGATATTCACATTAAATGTCTGAATCCTAAACGGGATTTGGGTCTGGCAGCAGCCAATGCCATAGCAACCATTTAGTAGCGTACTAACATTGCAAATCGACAAGCACCCTCCTATTACATCCCCATCTTGGATGGTGAAGACTAGGTTGTCGCAACCCGTGGCCGCAAATCTGTTATGGATTTCTGAGTAGTAGAATGGGCTTCCTCTTAAGCTGACGCTTGCGTTCTTTCCACTGACCACCCATTCTGGATCTATACAATCTCCTACTACCGGATTGTTGACAAGCACTGTACCTTGCAGCAATGAAAATTGTAGCACCTCCAGATTGAAACTCTTCAAGAAAGGTGAGATTGTATAATTAAAAGTGCGATTGCAACTTATCTCGAACCATTTATTCATGTAGCAACCGTCTCCAATGCCAAATGGGTAAGGAATGCTAACGTTAATGTTGCCGCATTTCTCTGTACAATTAGGTTTCGCAAGAGATGGTGCTACAGCTGATGATGATTTCGATAGCCATAGTAATGAAATGAGGTGAAGCATCAATTTCAGAACCATTCTTTTCATCGTAGCTTCTGCCATGGATGATATAACAGCTTCAGCAAATTAATCATCCTTCCCTTTATAGAAACAGCGCCATATGATAGGAAATTGGCGTGCACCTGCTCCATTGATTGCTCTTGATTTGGTCGACGTTTATTCAGCCCAATCAATCTCCATGGCCGTCTTATTTTAGTTAGACCTTACCTAATACAATCTTTAAACGTTTTCTTTCAAATAACAATAAAAGAGATTGACTATGAACAGCATCTCCGGGTGACCGGATAACCGGAGCAACAAAATAAAAATGCTGTAGTATAGCACCAACCAAAAGTTGAAAGTAGAAAGAACTTGGCATGAAGACAATAAATTCATTTTACACCTGCCCTCTACACAGTTGACTAAGGTGTGCCTCTTACATGAGCCTGAAGAGTAGGATGCCCACTCACCCATTAAACCCTACCAACAGGGGCGGAGCCAGGAATCTTTCTTTGGGGAGATGTACATATATCAACAAAATTAATAGGAGTGTGGTATGGGGTGTTGGGGGGTTCCGGTGAGTAACCCCTGATAAAAAAAAAATTTGATTGATGGGTCCCGTCATAAAATTTGTTAATGTTGCAAAAAATAAAATAAATATTTTGGTTTTTTTTTGTTTTTTAAAATCAGCTTAGAGTAGAGTAGGAGTTTTGAATTCAGAGGGATTTACATGGGGTTTTGATTTTAGATTTTGAAATATTTTAGTTTGGCTTTGTAGAGGAGAGTAGGAGTGTAAGAATAGAAAAGGAAAAGATCACAAACTTTGGAAAAGAAATATTATTTAATAGGAGATATCAATAAAATAAGGAGAAACAATACTCGCATTATGAACGATTTTTTTCCCATCCATAGATTCAAAATATTTGGTGCCCGCCCAATCATTCTCCATCAACAATTATTAATATTTTCTTTTTTTGGTTAGATGTTAACATTTTCACTCAACCATTGTATACCCCCCCTACAATAAAATAGTGGCTCCACCCATGTCTAACACGCTTAATTAGTTTTTTAATGTTAAATATCGCTCAAATAATTACCATGACATTAATATTCTGTCTATTCTTATAATACTACTGAAATTTTATAAACAGCTCATCATGTCATCATGTGAGTATCTAAATTGTAAATCTTGAAACTTTTACGTACAAGGCACATACATTTTTATTAGTGTATATATATATATATATATGAACAAAAATGCATGTGCTTTGTACTTGATAAATTTTCATTGTTTTTTTTATTTATTTTAAACAGTAATTATTTTTTTAATTTAGTATAACTTATTTTACTATTTTTAATTATTTGAAAAAGATTCTAAAAAATGTAAAATATTGGGTCCAAACCTTAGAATATAAATGGGTTGAAAAAACTCAACCCTTTGCTTCAACGTCTTGAGAATCAGCCTTCAAGAAATTTCGAGCAGATTATGGTCAAGTCAGAAATTGCCGGATTCACTATTCCAAAATAAAATTCTAGTCCAAGTCTTGGGTGTGGCCCATGTGCAGGGGCAGAGCCACATGGGGCCAGGGGGGCTGAAGCCCCTCTTGAGAGAGGAGAGTAGCCGGGGGACTCCCCCCCTCCAAACTTTTGAGAAATAATATATTCTTTACAAATGGACACAAAAAGATATGATCGCTCATGAACTTGGGCCATTGTTAGCCCCCCTGCAATAGAATCCTGGCTCCGTCCCTGATCGTGTGTGTGGTGCGTGAGTCATGGCTTTATACCAATACCACAAAAAAAATAGTCTAATGAGAGAAATTTTCAAGACACCTACATTTTTTTGGGGAGGAAATTTTCAAGCCGCCTACATGAACGTCGCTACTTTCGTGGGTTTGAGGAGCTGCTTTCGAAAGGAAACATGGTGCATGACGGCGAACTGAGAACAATGTTTTGAAAATTAGGCCGGCCAATTACTTGGTCAAGGGATGGGTCGGTCCAAACCATGATTTTTAATGTCCGCAAAAGTTCGGGAAATGGCATCTCAGTTTTTTTGTTTTTGGTAGAATGTCCATCTCAGTTCACCCTTCCAAAATCGGAATCCTGATTGTTTCGTTGAAATTTTGGCTAAAATTTTACTGATTTAATTCTCAATAGTTTAAAATTTGAATTTCAGGGGCGAGACGCTTCAACCTGGCGGATTATTTTACTTATCTAAGGTCTTCCATCACTCTTTTTTTTGGGGGGGGGGAATTCAGACATAATGACATTGGCTAATTTGGAATTGCAAAAGTCACCATCTTGGACTCTTGGGGACGATTAAAGGGGTGTATATATTAGTCTAAATATATATATATATATACTTTTTTATTATTTATTTATTGAAACTCACTTTCAAGTAGTTTGATAAGGTTAAAATTCCCCAACAGCACCTTGATAAAGTGAAAACTCGGTGGAGATTGAATTTGGGATCCCCTCAATATCATATGTATGGGTTGGGTTTTACCTCTGAATCATAGGACTAGTCTGAATCTGGGCCTAGGATACCCACGTTTACATGTCTCTACCACATCTCCCAAGGCTTAGGATTGTCTCTTGCGAAGCCAGAAAGGTGGTATTGGGCTACCATACATCATGCGACTGGCTTGAAAAAGGGGAGAAGTTATTTCATCTTCTCCTCATGATTTTGACTTCTCCCCACTTGATATCTCTCTCCCTTTTTCTCACTTATTTATTGCCACATGTAGTGTAGTCCCATGATTTTGACTTCTCCACCACATGTCCCCTATTTTGTGATGCCCGAGACAAGCCCTTCTGGTTTCGCCAGAGAGAATCCGAGGCCATCTCCCAGTTATAAATAAAATCCATTACACCAAGGGTTGACTTACTTGAATCTTTTAGACTGTATGTGAGCTCAATTAGGAATCCATCAATGGGACGAAGCACCTCAGTGACCGAGGCTGCCAAACTGGCTTTGCTATTGATTCTATCCCCGGTGATAGGCTAAGAGGCCAAAGGCCATAAGCTTAAAGAAACAAACATAGTGTTTATATGCACGACTATGTGACCGACACCAATCTTCGTTCTGGTGAGTCTAATTGTTCCATTTGTTTCCATTCTCAGTGTGTCTGAGCAGTCTTGTTTATTGTCTTCCTGCGTCGCTCCGTCACCGGTAGTCTTCTCCGGTGGCGAGAAAATTAAACATGATGCATTGCAACGCGTCCCATTAAACTGCATCCTCCCATCACATACCAGTACCGATGGACCCCGATTTGTTCTTCTTTAATGAAGCAATCATCAATAACAGTTCAAAAAAGTGATTGATCTGTGGTCCACGTGGGCTATAAAGATGCTCGGAATGCAAGATATATGCCCCGTCGTCTCAAAATATTATTGGCTTAAATATTACAGGAGAAAACATTAAAAAAATGAGTCGCTCTATAGGTACTCCCAAATATACTCCGGAATATACTCTCAAATATACTCCCTAATCCTGTTTATAACCAACCACTAAGGGCCAGGATTTGAGTGGGCTTATTTTGTCTTTTCTAATGCCACATCAGCTTTAATCCTAACCGTTTAATAATTGAGATAAACAGTTAGGATTTGGGAATATATTTGGGATTACGCTTTGGGAGTATCCGTAGACTAATTCTAAAAAAATTGGTGTAATTTCCATATTTGTTAATGGAAAAACAAAAATGATCTGTAGTGATTACACTACTAAACTATATGCCTGTAACGGCGGTTATCAAAAACCGCAGTAATATCTTACTTATTACGACGGTTAAGTACAACCGTAGTAAGATCTCGGTTGCCCCCTCGGTATAACGGCGGTATTTTAATTACCGCCGTTAATTTATTGATTTCCATGGCGTTTTTCCCAAAAATGTCGTTATAAATTGAATTATAATGGCGGTATTTTAAATATTGTCATGGCAAATCCTTCCCACCACCTTTTCATCTTCCCGCCCTGTCACTTCCCACATTGTATATAGCGGCGGTATATATAATAACCGTCATTATAAATATTAATTATAGCTGCGGTATTAAATAAATATCGTAGCAACTAAATTATACCGGCTGTATATAAAATTTGCCGTTACAAATCTTTTAAAACCAGCCCGATGATTTCTTCGCATTTCACCCTATTTGATTGCATTTCCTACCTTCTCTGTGCTCCCCTCTCCTTCTCTATGCGCTCCGACCTTCTGCTCCGACCTCCGGCATCTCTGGCCACCTCCGACATCTCAGCAGCTCATTTGGCCACCTCTGCCGGCCGTCTTCCTCAGCAGCACCTTCGGCCACCTCCAGCCACCTCTGCTGTCACCTCCAGCTCCAGCAGCTCATCCCTCGAAGTTCAGGTAATCATCTCTCTGTCTGTCCCTATTTCTCTCTCTCTAAGTGATTTTTTGGTGTAATTTTTTCATGCATGCATGCTCTCCCCTATGCCTTCCCAGCATAATTAATAATTTTTAAAAAATGATAATTTAAAAAAAGATACTTTTAACCCTCAGTATAGCAATTTGGAGATTAAGCTCCAAATATATTGGAACACGGTCGAAATTGGATTTTGGAGATTGAGCTCAAAACATTTTTAACTCACTAATATATATTTATTTTCTTTTTGTATTTTTGGAATTTCGTGATAATGGGGAGGTTTTGTGAATTTTTTTTACCCTTAGGGTTAATAAATTTTTTACCCTAAAAAATTTGGAGTGTCTAGGACCTTGTAAAGTCCTCAAGACATTGGAAAAGACTTCTCAAAACTACCTAGAAAGACCCTAGGTAAACTTAGAATAGTTTGGACATAATTCTAAGGCCTTAAAAATGATTAAAATAATCATATTATGATTACCTAAGGACTACACAAAAATTCCCATCTTTTTGCTCTCATATGGATGAGTTCCCTGAAATTAATAATTTTTTTTACAATCGAGGTTATATTGTTGAAACCCAAGAGTTAATAAATCTTAACCATAATCGATTGAGGTCTATAGGGACATATGTTAGCAAGGTTGGAGGCAGGTGGGGGCCTGTGGGGGCACGTGCCCCCACTGAAATTTTGTAAAATTTTTATTTTTAAGAATATAGTTATATATGGGAGAGATTGGATCCTACGGTCAACACATGTGTCTCTTTTAACCCTTATTGACAATGGTTAAGATTCCCTATCCCTTATGGTTTAATATATGATCCCTTTTAGTCTTGGTTAGTTTTAATTAGTTAAAATTCGGTAATTTTCTTTGATGTATGATTAGTTTTTATGGTTTAATTTATGATCCATTTTAGTTTTTTTTTGTTAGTTTAATCTCTTGTTAATGGTAGGTTAATTTTTCACTAATTAAATTTTGATTTATGACTTAGTTTGTAATTAGTTTAATTCTGATTTTGTTGGTTAGTTCTAACTTAGTCTAAATATGTTTGTGTTAACTTTTTTAGATTAGTTTTAGTCTTAGCTTAGTGTAAATCCTTTTTGGTTAATTTTTCTAGTTAAATTATGATATTTAAGTAACCCCTAGGTTAGTTTTATAGGTGATTTTTCTTTGGATAAATTACACCCACCTCCCCTAAGGTTTGGTGAAATTTCACAAACCTCCCCTCTAGTTTCTAAAATAACACTGCCCTCTCCTCAACTTTGGTTGTCTATAACAGATACCGACCCCTTCCCTTAAGTTTACCGTTACTTTATGGATGGACACTACGTGAAAAAGCAAAAAAAAAGACATTTATTTGTTGCAAAAAATGACAAACTAAGGCAATCGTTAAATACTCGACAGCTGTTTAACCATAAAGCACGGCATATTAGAGTGGGAATTATTTTGCGCTAACAAGGAGGGTTAATGACTGTCGTTTATTTTCAATTCACAAAAACGAGGGGCGACGGTTATGGCAGAAAAATCTCAACAGTCTCTTCTACGCGGGTTACTTCTCTCACGCAACTCTCCTCATCGACATAGGGTTACGGCTGCTGAAATCTTCACCTCTCGGCCTCGGCGGTGGCTGAAATCTCAGGTGAGTGGTTCCTTCCAATCTTTCTCTTTCTCTGTAAGTGTCTTAATTATGAGTTTTTTATTGATGGTTTCCTTAAATCTCAGCGGAGCAATGGTTTCCTCTCTCTTTTTCTCGCAGCTCTCCTTTGATTTCTTTCTCTCATCTCCTCTGATTTCTTTCCCTCATTTGCGATTGGAGGGAAGAAAGGGTTATCACTTTCTTTCATTCGTATTATTCGAGAGAGAAAATGTAAGTTTATCGATTTCAAAATTTTAATTTTTTTTTTCTTATCTGATTTTCTTTATAGTTCTCATTTGTTTGATTCGAATCAGTTCTTCAATCGTAGATTCCAAGCCTGCAAATGGAGTTTTGAATATAGGGTTTAAATATCTAGGTTTTTTTGTGTCTCTCTCGCAGATCTCCTCATCGGAAATCTTCCCCTCTTTGAAAGGGCTTACAGCTGGATCTTCTCATCTCCACATCGGCGGCTTGATCTTCCCCTCTCCTCTTCAAAAGGTGAGCGCTAGGATTCAAGTCACTTTGAAGGCTATTCAATCGGAAGCTGCCCCATCGAAGAAATTCGCAGGCAGGAGAGCTACTACTAGAAATCAATACCAGTAAGTGTTCTATTTCCTTTTTCTATGAATCTTAAAACTAGGGTTTTGGATTTGATGATTAATAGCTGAATCCTAGATCATATCTCCCTGTTACTACTCTGCTTTAGAATCTGATTTTTTGAGTTTGATGTTTTTGGTTTGTGCTCAGAATGTATATACTTTGTTAGCATCTGTTCTTAATGGGATGATTTTTAGTCACTGTTAGCATATTTTCCTAAACACGTTGATTTCTTTAGTTGAATCCTAGACAATGTGATACTGGTTGATTGTTCAATCACATCTTTCACTGGCTCAGTTGTGAGGTCAAGGAATCTGTTGATTCAAGGCAACCCATCTATCTCTCTATCTTGATTCATGTTCTCTGAACGATTTAGCTATATTTTCCCTTTTAATTTCTTTGGGAGAAAATTTTCCCTTTTCTTTTGAGCACCATTTGTCTACTATGCACATTTGTGCACTAAAATTCAATCTTTTTTTTCATTTGAGTACACATAAAAGTTTACTAGCGGAAAGCACGTGCGATGCACGTGAGTGTCTAATCCTAATGAATGTAAAATATTAGACCAAATAACAAATATGTTTTTTGAACTCATTAAAAAAATTGAAATCTAGTGCAGAAAATATTTCGAGAAAAGAAAATTTGTTTAGTGAACAACTTTTTCTTAGCATGCGGAAAATGACAAAAAAGAAGAAAATTAGAATTAAGAAACAAATTTGTTAAAAAAATATTTACTTGTAAATAATTGTATCAAGGATGTAATTTTTGTAATTTTTTAAATGGGAGGGTGAATTTTTCATAAAAGATCATCTCCTACACTATTCTTTTTTTTGTTTTTCTTTTTTGTATTCTATTTTCTTATTTTCTTCTTTATCTAACACCCTAGGTGTCTACTTTATAAACTCGGGAGATTTGTAAACTCTCATGGTCCTATCATCACGTCTTCCAAACTGGATCATTAATGTTGTTTTTGATGCTGCAATTTTAGATTTCAATGGATAAATAATTTCCCACCAAACCAAGATGAAATAGACTCATTCGTACCAATAAAGTCTGAAATTTAACATAAAAACATTGGAATAGTAAAATTAAATACAACAGTAACAAAAAATAAAAATGTTGAAACAGAAATATTAAAAACACAGCTTTCATATAACAACTATTGCAAATAGACAATTTGAGCATGAATGAACGGAAATTGAAAGAGGAATTTAAACAGACTTACACCCAAATAAAGGATTTAAGATAGGAACATATACCAACACAAAAAAATAAAATAAACAAATGACATGTAAATGAAATAGAGAGTAAGAGGTTGCCTTTTTTGCTATTCGTTTAGATCCAACAATGCAAGAAGCACCGAGTTAGAATTTAGGATTGATAGTTTGAAAGAGGATTGAGCCATTCAACAATTTCCCTACAACTCTTCAATAATGCTTTTGTTTGTCCTCTCTCTGTATCTCCCTCTATTTCTTTGATTTGCACAGTACCCGATTTAGAATTTAATTTCTTAGGTTAATCAATCAGGTGTGTTTTCAGTTAACGAAACTATGGAAAGGCAAGAGTTTCAACCTTCAGGTTGGTGATAGTGGTAACTGATTGGACGGGCATAGTTGAGTGCCCATGTACTTTGGACGGTTTATAATGGGGCTTGAAAGGTGGCCATATTAATGGATTGAACCGTTTCTAACTTCTAGACGGTTTTATGATCTCTCTCTCTCTCTCCACCTGAATCTATTACTTTCGCATTTCTGTGTTTCATGAAAAAACGGTGGCTAACATGACATTTATCCTAAGTACCGTTCAAGATTTTCATCAAGTATAGTGTGCAGTATAGGTTATGGGGCCGTATGGGGATAGTAGACCTTATTTACACAGTATAGTGTCCAAGAGTTTCAACCTTTAGGTTGGTGGTAGTGGTAAAAGAGTGGACGAGCATAGTTGAGTGCATAGTTTGGACGGTTTATAATTGGGGGCTTGAAAGGTGGCCATATTCAATGGATGGAACCATTTAATGGCCGCAATTACTTTAATGCCAAGATATAATGTCTCTCACTATAGCAGTAGGATAGCATAAAGATAGGGATTTGTTTGTCTAAGATAAAAAGTACAACCTACTCCTTCTCTCATTATAATAGAGATATGCTGTATTAGTTTTTAAATTAATTATTTTGATGAGAGATCTCCTAGATGCGTACACTTCATTTGGACTGTCCAAACCTGCAGTGGTGAGCATGTGCACCACATATATGGTATATACTTTATAGTAATTTGCTACATTATCATTCATGACAAAAAATATATATATACTATTGTAGTGGTATCCTGCTCTATGATTCCCTTTTTATTTATGATAATAAACAGATATAACATCTATACTATAATCTATAAGATGAAGTGCATAATGTTCTGTAGCCTCCACCTGAACCTTACATGGGCCCAACTCATAATCCTGACCATTCAATGGCGGACACCTCTTGAATGGGTTATCATCGATAAGTGACTCCACTCTTAATTACAATTATATCTGCTACAATATTGAATTTTTGTCCTCGTATTTTTTTTTGTAGTCAATGTCCTTCCCAGATTTGCCCTATATTGGACAACCATAAATGTTTAATTTTAGCTTACTATGGCCCATCTAGGAGATGCATACTGGTTGAATAGTGTGGAATCACAAGTTGGTGGGCCGTGTACATGGTACACGGTGGTAGAGCCATGCAGTTGGTTACGCCACATAATATACTTTAGTTGGCTCCTTTTTAAGATTTTAATTTCAGGCACAACATTATTTTCAAAACACCATATGATAATGGTGAGTCCAGTTAGTAATGAGACCAGCATTCACATATGTTCAAAGATTTGACTATAGGTTCTGGGTTCAGATTGTGTTCAAATAAAAGAAGAAATAAAAAAATATAACATATTATATGTACCACATATTTTTACTATTATAATGGGAGAAGGAGTGATAGAAATGTTGTTTGAAATTTTTTTGATATGATTAAAAATCAGTATTATAATATCCTATTGCTATATTACCCCAAATATTTAAGGATATTAAAGTAAATTCATGCATAACTTCCTACAAACCCTCCCACGTTTCAACTCAGATTGACCTCATCACTATCATCTACCTATTTTTAAGGATTTTTTTTTTCAAATTTCTAACTTCCCAAACAACCTGCAGTCCCTTTTCCCATAAGTTTCTCTAAACTCTATCTCTCTCTCAAGCTTCTTTCCATGAATAGACACGACCCCCTCTCCCCAAAAACTTCTCCCTTAACCTCTTCCAATAATTCTCACATTTCCCTCTCTCTCAAACCACACCTTCTCGCAAGGTATTGGCTCCCTCCAAAAGAAGTCGAATTGCAGCAAAACAAACCACATGAAAATAAATTGGAACTAGACACTGACAGCTTTCCTTTGGTTCGTCGCAGTACCTGTCGGGATCTCCACAATACTACTTTTATGCATCGAGTGCCCGGAAATTAAATTGGAAACATCCACCGGCTGCGTTCTTTGTGTCCACTTGGAGTTCGCCGGAATCCTTACTGCATACAGACACCTTCGTTACTATCTGCAAACCCCTCTCTCTATTTGTCTTATGGAGAAGTAATTATATTACTATTCTTGATGGGATTGTGATCCTGGGCAGTTGCATTTGCACTCACAATACCCATTTACATAACATTTTATCTATGTTTAATATTTTCTTATCCTTAGACTATCAGTTAGTGAACCTCAACCACGTATAAAACCACATATAATGGAAGTTCAAAGGGGCATGTGCTGAATTTTGTGTTCAATTTCTAAAAAAATTTTTTTACTCAATTACTAAGGTTACATGATTTAACCTTAAGAGTGAGTTGCGATTCCCATCATGGTTAGTGAATCTCAACCACATATAATATTTTCTTATCCTTAGTTTCAAGATTTTTTTAAACTAATGTTAAATTAGTTAACCATATGGGTTATAGTTAGTAAATCTCAAACACATGTAATAGGAGTTTAAAGTGCACTTGCTGAATATTGTGTTCCGATTATTTTTTTAATTTTTTCTACTTAAATATTAAGGTTACATGATTTAACTTTAAGAGTTAGTGACTCTTAACCACCAAGGTTAGTGAATCTCAACTACATGTAATGGAAGTTTAAAGTGGCACATGCTGAATTTTGTGTTCAGATTTTTTAAATATTTTAAAAACTAAATATTAAAGTTATATTATTTAACCTTAAGAGTTAGTGACTCTTAATCACTAAGGTTGCATTATTTAAACTAAAGAGTGAGTGACTTTTAAACACAATTTATAGGAGTTAAAAGTGGCACGATTGTGGGTGCATATTTTTGTACTATGCCTTCCTTAAAAATAAGCTTTGTGTGACTTATAATGCTACAACCATCTCCAATAGCAATAGATTAATGACATCTGATTTGTAAAATTTTTAGTTGACTGGACCTAAATGTTTTATAAATAATTCAAACTAAATAGATAATTGGATTATCAACCTGTGATAGTCTTTGAATTTTGGGACTTACAATTCTTATGCATCAAGTGTCAAGAATTATGTGATAATATTATTATGATTATCTAATGGGTAGAGTTATAACAACCGGTAGATGAAGTTAGGACATGCATATCTCCAAGGCAGAGCCACATGAGGCCCAATGGGGCCTGTAGCCTCTCCCCCTAAATTAAATATTCAATTTGTTTAAACATTGAAATTCGAAGAGATTGAATGATATATCTGTAAGATTTTGCATGTTTCAGGAGTCACATTTTCAGATGGTTCTCTATATATTTGGTGATAGATAATATTTTTGTATGTTAATATTTTGGAATAATTTCATATGGTCTTCTTTGCTCACTGTTCATACATAAAATTTTGTTCAAAATGACATTAGTTTCATTTCTGTATTGAATTGCAATTGCTATTGCTGCTCTTTTAATTGAAACTTTTCTAATTTTATTTTTGGCATTTTCAAGTGCTAATATCATGTATTTAAATACCCATGTTTGTAATGCTGTAATTTTTTGAATTGTTCACGTTATTACGGCATCACATTCTCTTGCTGCTTATAATGCAAAAGAGGTTCCTATTCATTCAGAATTTTTTTTATTAGTGAGCTTGAGAGTGAAGCATTTTTTTGCAGATGAGCTTGTTACTAATATAAATTTACTCGGTAAAGCAAGGATCCTAGCTTAAATGCATAGCAGATGATTACTTAGTTGCCTTAGGTGTAGAGTCTTATGCCATTTGCACCACAACATGATTCAAATAATGCTGCCCATACTCCCTTAAAAATCTTATACTAGAGATTAGACAGAGAAAATCCATGCCCCAGGTTGGCACGCTTCCATCGTTATCCTAGTCAATCGATGCCCAATGTCTGCACAAATCTTGGTGCATTACTTGAAATCAGCACAAACCTGAATGATACTCTCTCTCTCTCTCCTAATCGATCTCTCAATTGAATCTAAAAAAGTTATGATTTTAAGAATCACCTATGGTTCTTGGTTTGTAATTTATTACTAATTTTATGATTTTGATATAATATTGCATCTGTACTATTGCTAGATTGAATTTGTAATGCTACTTTGTGTTTGTTGGTTGATGGCAGCAGCTGGCAATAGTGCTAGCAATTTTTCCTAGAAATATTTCCACTCCAAACTACAATAATATATATGCTTCATTTATAAGATATGGTGTAATGCTTCAATAATGTCACTGCAAAGCTTAGAAGTAACTAGATAGGGTCTTCTTCTTTTAGGCATGGTTTATAAATGAAGAGATTTTAAGTGAAAGTCTTGGATATGTTAGTTCATCTTCTTTGTCTAGATTCAATTTTTATTTGGGACCCAGTGGCTCAATGACCATTCCTTTTCTTCTACTATGTATGAGGCATGGTTTTGGTCAATGAACTGTTATTAAAAAAGTGTGATGCTGAAGCAACAAATAATAAGAAGCAACAATACACAATGATTAGAGTTCAACAAAAAAAAAAATACACACATTACGTGAAAAATGGAAAAATAATACATTAGGATGTCTTCTTATGTCATTGTATTTTTTTCCCTAGTTTCTTATGTCATTTTATTTTTTTCCAGTCAACTAGAAGATGTCTTCTTCGACACCCCCAAGCAAGACGTGGATGACAGCACAGAGGGTGTCTATTGAATACCTCGAAGGTGTTGCATCATTCCTTTCATTCGCCAAACAAAATTGTGGTGGTATTGATTGGCATTGTTGTCCTTGTGTTAAATGTCAAAATGTAAGAGGGAAGAAAACCCTAGAAGTTATTTCAGAACATTTAATTTGTGATGGTATAGATGAGTCGTACACGAGATGGATCCATCATGGAGAACCTTTTTCTGAAAGTTTTGTCAATGTTGGGGTTCCTAGTACGTCAACTAGAAATCAAGATGAAGATTTGTACCCAAGAATGACAGATATGTTGAATAACACATTTGGACGGGTTAGTCCCAATGACTTGGATACATGTCTGAATGAAGCTCATGATGAAGATGACGGTCAAGCTTCAGGTGATTCACAGGAGGATATTCAGTATAAGAAGTTGATGGAGGATGCGACACAACCCTTATATCCCTCATGTCGAGGTGAGCACACAAAATTATCGATCACAGTTCAGTTGTTGAGCATGAAGGCTAGACATCAGTGGTCTAATAATAGCTTCACAGAGCTGTTGGAAACAATAAAAAAGATTATGCCAGATGAGAACACATTACCGAATAGCACCTACATTGCGAAGAAGTTGATCAAGTCTTTGCGTATGGAGTACCAGATTATCCATGCATGCCGTAATGATTGCATACTATACTGGAGAGAGCATGCAAGTAAGGATAGTTGTCCTACGTGTGGTGAAAGTAGATGGAAACCGGTGGACGACTCAAAGCCAAGGGCTAAACCTTTACCGTGGAAGAAGCTAAGATACTTTCCATTGACACAGAGGTTGCAAAGAATGTACAGTGTACCATGGATTGCGGAGAGTATGAAATGGCATGCAAATTCAGTTGAAAATGATAGCCACATGCGTCATCCGGTGGACTCTTCATGTTGGAAAGCAATAAATAGTAGGTGGAGTGACTTCGCTGCCGAGCCTCATAATGTTCGCCTAGAACTTGCAACAGATGGATTCAATCCTTTTGGGAACAAGAGCAATTCTTATAGTTGCTGGCCTGTTATGATTGTTCCTTACAATCTCCCCCCATCTTTATGCATGTGTAAAGAGTTTACTATGCTGACACTATTGATGCCGGGCCCAAATGGTCCTGGACATGACATTGATGTCTACTTGCAGCCATTGGTCGCAGAGTTGAATGAATTGTGGTCTACCGAAACCATAACATATGACTCCCACACTAAGAATAGGTTTATCATGAAAGCAATTTTATTGTGGGCTATACATGATTTTCCAGCATACGGCCATCTTTCGGGTTGTAGGACCGCAGGAAAGTATGGTTGTCCAGTTTGCAGCGAAGGGATAGACTCAGTGTGGTTGCCACATGGAAAAAAATTTGCTTACATGGGCCACAGAAGATTCCTAACAAATTCAAGTCATCCTTTCAGGAGTCAAAAATCACAATTTAATGGTAAAGAAGAACTTAGGAAGCATCCCTGTCGTTTGAGTGGGTCTGAAGTATTAAAGAAAATGGAAACTATTCAGACCAAGTTTGGAAAGGTAGCAGGAAAGAAGAGGAAGAGGTCCATAGACGAGGAAAGCACTGCATGGTCAAAGAGATCAATCCTGTTTGACTTACCGTATTGGAAGGTGATTAATTACAAGATATTTTATAATTTTATGTGATGCAGTATACACAACATTGATAATAACATATATCGTTCATCTATACAGGATTTGCCTATTCGTCATAATTTGGATGTGATGCACGTGGAAAAAAATATTACAGAGAATTTAATTGCAACAATTATGGACACGAAGGGTAAGACGAAGGATGATATTGAGTCCTATAAAGACCTTAAGGCTATGAAGATAAGAAGATATCTATGGCCGATTGAAAAGAACGACAAATTGTCTTGTCCCAAAGCTCCTTTTTCTTTGTCTCGATTGGAGAAAGAAATCATTTGTAAAACCTTACATAAGTTGAAGGTTCCTATCGGATACAGTGCAAATTGGAAGCATAATGTTAGTTTGCAGGATTTTCAACTCAAAGGTTTGAAGAGCCATGATTATCACATCCTCATGCAACAACTACTACCAGTGCTACTAATGCACGCATTCAAGAAACATAAGCCATTGCGTGCTGCTATTCGGCAATTGTCAATATTTTTCAATATCCTGTGTTCCAAGGTTATTGTCCGTATAGAGCTTTCGGACATGAGAAAACGAATTGTAGAAACACTATGCGTGTTCGAAAAATATTTCCCGCCGTCATTTTTTGTTTCCATGACACACCTTGTTGTGCACCTTGCGGAGGAGGTGCAGGTTTGTGGACCTGTTAGATATCGATGGATGTATCCTTTTGAGAGGTAAATAAAATTGTTGAACTAATTAGTTTTCTTTAATTAATAGGTTTCACACTAATTTTTTCATTTACAGGATGATGAAAACATACAAACGATATGTAGTGAACCAGACTTTTCCAGAGGGTTCTATTACAGAGCAGTACCTGATGGATGAATCAATGAGGTTTTGCATGGAATACATGCCTGATGGGAGAGAAGGAAGTCATAAGCGAGGACGAAGGACATTCATGGATGATGAAGTTGAATGTGCTTACCCTATCGATAAAAAAGGGAAAGTCTACCGTCTCCCAAATTTGTCTTACCAACAAGCACGTAGGTGGGTTCTACAACAGTCTCCAGAAAATGCTGAGTGGGAGAAGTAAGCAAAATGTGATCTTTACATCTTTATAATTATTAATCCAAATATGTCATAAATTTAAATATGTGTCACTTGCATTCACAGGAAGTATCAGACATACCTTCAATCCCACAAATCTAGTGATAAAAGTAGAAGGGGCAATCAACCAACAAAAAGAGCGATGGATTACATTCCTTGGTTAAGACAACAACTAGAAAAAGAACCTATATCTTCCCTGAAGAGGCTTGCTGATGGTCCAGACTTTAATACCTTGTCATATAGTGCCTATGCGGTAAATGGTTATGTTTTTTGTACTGCGGATTGGGAAATGAGCACGACGACACAGAATAGTGGGGTCTCCATGAAGGCTGTTACTAGTTTCAGAGCAAGTGCCAAGGATAAGAACCTTGTGGAAGAAGAAGTGACTTATTATGGCATCGTTAAACAAATTCTTGAATTGGATTACTATGACTTCAAAGAAATAGTCTTCTTTTGTGATTGGGTTTGTATAGAAGATAAATCAAATGGATGTTATGTTGATCCAGAAACAAACTTGGTATTTGTTAATCTGGGGAGATTCAGAAGAAATTTAATTGAAGACGATGAGCCACTTATTCTCGCATCTCAAGCCACTCAGGTCTTTTATTGCAAGGATCAAACTAGAGATAATTGGTATGTTGTCTTAGATGCTCCAAAGAGATTGCATCGGGATGTGGATGCTTATGAAGATCCCTTAGTCTTTGAATCAAGAATGGAAGCAAATGCTTTAACGTCTGCATTAGTTGCTGATATAGTAGAAGATGATGAAAATTAATGTATATAGCATGAACTAGCATTTTATTATGTGAGGCATTCTTTTCTTTGATGGGATGAAAACTCTATGTTTATTTTGAATATAAACATCTTTGACTGAAATTATCAATAAAATGAGATTGTGCAACTTTAGTTTTGTGTTTGTTTATGTACTTTCTTACTTCCAGCATACTAAGTTTGTTCCTATATCATTTATGTAATGAAATTTAAGTACTTGTTAATCTCATAGTGTTTGATCTTCTATTTTGTTATTAGTTGTGTTTTAAAAGATTGATTCTATGAGTGAGCATCAATCTAGTGGGTCTCAGCCAAGTGGGTCTTGACAGAGTGGGACTCCACCAAGAGGTGATTTTATTATATTCATTTGTTTTAAATTTGTTATTAATGGTTAACTAATAATATATTGTTTGTTTAGTTGAGCGTCTAAAAGTAAAATTTAATGAACAAGGGCAGCCGATTGAGGAAGGTTCGGCACAATTTTCAACTTATGTAGGGCGGATCACGAGGACACATTGTCCACCGACATACTCTAACTGGCATGTTGTGCTAGATGCTATCAAGGAACTTATATGGGGCATTGTCTTGGTGAGTGCATGTAGTTTTAATTACAATTTACATTTTTTTTATACTAATAAATTTGATATATCTTCTAATGTGTATCACAGTCTCGTTATGATGTTCCTGTAATATTTAAAGCTTCAATAATGTTAAAAGCCAACACAGCCTGGAAAGGATGGAAAAACACACTCCGTTTACATTACGACATATTTCAGACAGATGCAGAACGAAAAAGAAATCTGCCTCCTAATGTGAAGAGAGAAGATTGGGAGAGATTTGTTGATGTATGTTCGACAGAAGAAGACCAGGCTCGCTGGAAAAAGGGCAAGTCTGCTAGGCAACAGATGAAGAGCCCACACACTTCTGGTAGACGAGGAGCAGCTAGGACTGCTGAGGAGTTGGTAATATGTATCCCAATTTATTAGTTACTTATAATTAATTTAAATGTTAATGGTTGCTTATTTAATTGTTTATTTTCTTTTATAGAAAAAGAGGAGTTCTAGTGGTACAATAACAAGGACAGAAGTATACTTGGCCACCCACACTAAGAAGGATGGGACTTGCCCTTTTCCTACCTCAAGCCAACAAATCGTGAGAATAAAATGATTTAGTTATTCTTTTATGTCAATAAGTAATATAAGTTTTCAAAGCTAATTATGTATTTGAATATTATTTGTTTTTTAGGATGAAATCAAACGAATTAATAACATGGATCCATCATTAGGACATGTAGATTTAGATAATGATCCTGTTGCTTTGGTATGTGATGCCTTCCTCCCCTCATGTATTGTGTTACTTCTAGTGAAATTCCTCATTTAATGTAAATTTTTGTTACTCAAAAGGTTTGTGGCCATGATGGAAGGGGCCGTGTATGGGGAATGGGTAGTGGTGTACACCATTATTCGTGCGTCAGTTCCTTATAAGGAGATTGCTAAACAGGATAAGAAAGCACGTCAAAGCCTAGAGTCGAAAGTTGACACCCTTAGCAAGCAACTTGAAGAAGAGTCTATGGCTCGGAGGAGTTTTGAGGAAAAAATATTGGCTTCATCGAGCCAATTTTCTACTCATGGGGCACATACGCAGGATTTCTCAGAGTTTTGTACTACTTCTCAGGTATAAATTCTGAAACTATTTATTACCTTCAAATTTATGTGCACACTAGATTTCTTACTTCCTAATTAATTTGATTTGGATAGTATATTTACATTCTTGTGAATCCATTTGGATAGTAAATGCACTCCTGAAAACATATTCCACGAATCTTGAATACTATAAATCTAGATTTGACTTGACCTAAACTTTCATTGAGTTTCTTGAAGAACATCTAGCATGAACATCCTTCCCCAAAAGTGATATGGTTACTATAATAAACTGAAAATTGCTATAAACAGTAAACTTGTGGGTAATAGGATAGATAACTTGTGATAGACTCTCTCAAGAGCATAGTATAATGCCTACAAATTAGATATTTCTGGCTGAAGTGGACAAGTGGTTTTGTAGTGCTATTGAATTGACACATTCCCCTCAAACTAAAGGAAAACAAGTGTTCAATAGGATAAACATGGACTATCGCTCGATTCTTGCCACAAAAGTGTTTGATTAAAACTGATATGTTTGCTGGATAGGATCCGATGTTCAATTAATTGTATTTTTGGTCTGTGTTATCTTTATGAGAATTGCATATTTTGATTAGTTTCTTTATTTTTTTCTTAATTTCTTCAAAGAATGAATTAAGTCTGTTTGTTTGGTTTTAATTCAATTGTGGCTGACTTTGCTATCCCAAATTGGATTCAATTGTATGTTGTACTTCTTGGTTTTCGATTAGTGGTGATCAATAGTACTGTGTTAGGAATCAACCCTAATCCATGGATCATTCTCATAACTATGGGTAATCAATCAATTATTTCTACCCCTCCTATCATTAATATAGTAGAAACATTAGCACATTTTAGCTCCAACTGCTCCAACTGAAACCCTAAGTCTCTCCCTATATCTCTCTTCTGTTCTGCTATCACTGTTGAATCTTCCTCTTCAGATATAATTCGACAAGCTCCTCATCTGTTGGATGAAATCGAAAACCAGGCAGCATAACTTCATCCACCTTCTCATCCATACCTCAATGTCCCTTGTCTATAGGTTAACTAAGCGCACATTACCACTTTGTCACAATTCCTGGATACTTCTATTCCTAAAGTTCTTCAGCAATCCATTCCTTCAGCCACCCCATGTGCCATATCTAATAACAAGGCTATCAGTACTATCAGTTTCACGAAATCGCAAAATAATTAAAAAGAACCCTCAAAGACATGCCATCAGAACCCTAGAGGTCCCCAAAACCAAAACCTTAACTGTGAAAAGCTTGTCATTCCCAAAGCTAATTCAAAACGAGTTTTGGTCTTTGGTTTTTCTATTTAGAAAATAAAAGAGTTATTGGATTTTGGTCAAGATATAGATTATGATGACCAAGCACAAAAAAACATCAACTACGTAACAGTAGAGCAACACGAGCAGTTATCTTTTCCCATTTTTTCCAGAATTTTAGACAGAAATCTAGCATTAACTCATCACAACTAATATTTCAACATAATTCGCTAAACTCTACCTAAAAATGCAACTCGTGTCCTGAATTGTCTCAGAAAAATCTTCTCGCACTTGCCTGATAAGATCTAAGCTTTTTCATTAAAAATAAGCAAAAGCATGAGAGACTATGGTTCTACTTTGTTCATATGGAGGATGTAATCTTCTAGCTTTTCTTGTCATGGGCCTGTAGTTTTTGGTTCAGTTGGAAGCTTGTTAGCCATCAGTCATTTCCTACTCCGGACTATGCCTAAGTCCTAACAAGAATTCCTTGGCAGTGATGTATTTTTCCCAGCCGTCCACTAGAAGATAGGATCATAGCAATTGCAATTGAATTCAAGATTCAATTGCATATGTGGCACATGTGGATTGGATGAGGAGAAATTTAAATTTTGCAATTTTTTTCTCTTCCAACCAACATGTGCCACATATGCAATTGAATCTTGAATTCAATTGCAATTGGCTGTGATCCTGTGTCTCCACTATCGGTATCTTTTTATTTTTTTAAAGATCGGTATCTTTTTCCGAGATCAACAAGAGATGGAAAGGTAGCAGCTTTTGAGAGTATACTAACCTACCTTTATAAGAAAGCAACATCTCAAAAGTATAAAGGAGATCATAGCATGCATGGGAGATATCTTATGATGAGACACTAGGAATTTGAAGAAGTTAGCTGCTCCAAACCACTGTCAACTCAATCTCAATCCAATTCCAACCAGCAAGAAGATCATACCCACTATGGAACAAAGAATGATTGAATTAAAGATTTCCAATTTAAGGCAAAAAGAAGATATATCATGAATTCGTTTTGTTGTTGGAGGCAGCCCTTGGACTGTTTGGAGCCTCCCAACCTATTTTTGGTTTTCAGTCTGTCCTCTCCTCCTCTCTCTTCCATTTTCTCGCCTCAAAAACCAAAGCCTTTGTTGTTTTCTTTTATTCCTAGGTGGTCTTTGACATATCCTTTGAATTTCATATTGGTTTCGATGATTTGCATGTTTAAGTGGGATAATGGTTTTGTGAATCCCATTATTTGAATTTCAGCGTTTTTAGTATTATTTTATAATTGTTACTTGATTCTGATTTTCATTCGATTTCACCCTGCTATTTTTTTGATATTTTACTAAGTTTCTCTTTGAAATATATGCTCTATACTTCTAATTGGCTTTTATTTTGGGATGTGTATATTCTATTAGATAATTTATAAAGTTTCCAAATGAGCTTCACTTCCAATTTCATTCTTCAAATATGGTAGTAAATACCGTTCATGGCTCTCCTTTATGGGGGTTTTTGAATTCTTTTATTTTATGTAAACCTATGGGTATTGCACATGCATTCGTCTTCTCCTCTACAACAGATTTCTATTTTTGTTGTCCTGCATCTTTTCCAATTGGTTGGTGGATCATCTAACAAGCTAGACTCATAACTACATCATAAAACCTTCATATATTCAGTGTAAATGGATAAGATTAGAGGGAGAAATGTGTGTGACTTGTGAGGTTTAGTGGGGTGATATGAGAAATATGGGTTGACGTGAAAGCTAGGACAGTGAGGAATGAGAGATGAAATGAAAGGGATAGTGAGAAATAGGGATGATTGGAGAGATTGGTTGAGAGATTAGAGGAGAGAATGGTTGAGAGAGGCCACCATTGGGGACAGAGAAGAGATGAGAGAAGGAGTTAGATGGTGGCTGTTGAATGCACTACTCCTCCCACTCCTCTTATTTGGTGGAACTTAGATGTACCAATCTTGGTACACCCACACCCTTCGGTGTGAGGTGGGTGACCCAAACTTGGTTCACTTATTTATATTAGGTTAATTGTAATTTGGTTGGACCAAGCGATGTGTACAACCCACTCTCTGGAATTGGTGTAGAGGGGCCTATTAAAAGACTGGTACACACATTTATTAGGTGTGAGATAAGCACATTAGGGATACCGGTATACACATTTATTAAGGTGTGAGATAAGCACACTAGGAGTGATGTAAACTATCTATTTGGATGTGGATTGGGTGTGCCGCAGTTCCTGTACCTTACCCATGACGGCATAGCAATTTCGCTGCCTACACATCCATTGTTGGAACAATTTTCTTTTGTAATGCAACCCTAATCCATGGATCATTCTAAAGAATGAATGGCTGATTATGGCTTTGTTCTTCTAGGCCTCATCTTTCCCTCTAATACACTTCTAAGATAATCTTATACAAATTGAGAGTGACTTGATAAGCCTAATTATTTTTTTAAATATAAGATGTTTTTTGTTTGATAAATGATAAACACACACAACACGCACATGAGCTTATGAGACTTGGGTCCAACACAACTTTACAAAAGGCCTATCTCTTTAAAAGTGGGACGAGATGTATTGAATATCAAATTCATTTACTTCATACTATTCAAACCTTACTTTTTTTCGACTATTTTGTAATCATTAGGAGTGTACACTCACGTGCATCGCACGTGCCTTCTGCTAGTTTTTATTACATGAAACTGCCTGCGTCTACAACATACCATAGATTGGGTTTTGTGCATAGGTATCTTGTATTTAGTTTGAGTTAGACTCAAATAATGTTACCACCCATGCATGCATATATATATATACTAGTGGAATGCACGGGCGATGCACATGAGTGTCCATTCCTTATGAGTGCTAAAAATTAGACCAAACAGATGATGAACATCAATATATAGAAGCCCATAAACTCAACAAATATATAGGCATGATAGTTTACTATAAATCAGATCATATGTTGGCTTAAAAATCCCTTAGTGAATAGACGTGTTAGGGTATAATCTTTGTGTACCTTAGAAAATCTATGAATGTCAACTTGTCAGGTCAAAGAAGCGGATGAATCCATGAAGGTGTGTATTGGGTTGCACCTTCGGATTTTGTCATGACTGGTCCGAGTAACATGTCTACATGTGTTTTTTTGGATGTTGATGGGAATATACCATATCTATATTCAATTAGACCAGCCATCATAAACACCCAACACTATGATTTATGAATAGGAGTAGTCATCTCCAATTAACAGGACTCTGATAGATTTTTTTGCCATTTCTGGAAACTCTAACAGAGTCCTACACAGTGATCATTCATCTCTTTCTCACTTTGAATGACCAACCTTTCCATTATCTTTACAATCATTAGGCTTTTCTGCACACACAGCAAATCCCCTAGAAGATCCACCAAGTATCTGATATGGAGCACATGGATTCATGGGCAACTCATAATACTTGTTTTCTCGATTTATAAAGCCACCAAATAGTTATGGCAGTTACAAAATACGATCTAAAAGTCAAGAAGTCTCACATGGCTCTGATCATGATGACTCACCCATGACCCAACACTAAACTGATCTAAAAGCCTAAAACAAGTGTGGCAGTGATACAAGGGATGGGGGATAGTTGTGGCAGCACTATTAGGGACCAAGAACAGGTGCAGTTGCATCTGGAGTTGGCTGGGGGATTGGCAGAAGTGCTGGAGCAGTGCTGGGGGGACTGGCAGCAGTGCTGGGGGATTGGCAGAAGTGCTGGAGCAGTGCTGGGGGGACTGCCAGCAGTGCTGGGGGCACTGCCAGCAGTGCTGGGGGGACTGCCAGCAGTGTTGGAGAAGCTGGGGGGACTGGCAGCAATTTGTAACTTCTGATGCAAAGCTTTCATTTGAAACTCTTTAATTTTTCTTTTTATTAGGTTGTAAATTAAACAGATTTTTACGTGCCATAACTTATTTTATACTTAGATTTCATATGAAAAATCAATTTATATATATGTTTTAATTAGTTACAATAATTATTATTTCACTTCACGTGCGTTCCACTAGTGCTTCTCTACTATTATAAAGAGAATGGGAGGGTCAAAAAGTTGGTTGATTGTTTATTATTATTACTAAAAACTTCTTATGCTATGTTTACATTAAGCAATAATGAGTAAGGGTATGAAAGTAATTTCATACCCCCTACTAAATGGAGTTGAAACTCCACGGTTCCTTGCTTCCATACCCCCACTAAATAGCAGTTGGTTCCTCTTCCCTCTCTTCAACTCCATAGTAACCGTTTGTATTTACACATTTCTAAAGGTAGCAAGTTGCAACCCTTGACGTTACAAAGGGGCATGCAGTTGGAGACAACCAGCCCCATGCTATGGAAAAAGATGTAGATCGATCACACTTTTAGGAGACCTTTCCAGTCGCCAACGAACTTGAACATGTATTGCCAGAATTGGTTAAGATGCTAGCGTTGACAGGAAGGATGTAAGCCATTGTGAAGAACATAGCAGTGCTGAAGGTTGAATTTTGCTAGGCGAGTTTGAACTTTGAAGCATTTCCCAACATGGCTGTTGGCAACGAATGAGTTTACTTAGTTCATGATAGAGGCCTTTAAGGGTGGTAAGTAGTGACAGCGTCTCCATGAGGACAGCTGGGTTTTTTTCTTGAATTTGTTCTGTCTGAACACCCATAATGGGTTGTGTTACCAATAGATTTCATTTTGGGATCAATTATACTCTCAAATATCTAATACTTCATGGGATATCATTTTAAATGTCTATCTCTTCCTCTGATGGTGCCTTAAATTACTTGCTTGAATGGTTTTGGATTTGTTGGAGTAAAAGTTTTTTTTTTTTAAATGGTGATTGAATTTTCATTTTTAGACTATAACTTGCATAATTTCGTATTCGGTGTTAAAATTCAGATTATTGGGATAACTTTTACAGTTTTTAGTTCTAAAGATTAAAATATACGGTTTTGCAAAGGTGATAATTGAAAGTTTCTATTTAGAGTTTTTGCCTGTTAATTTATAGGCTTAATGGATTTTAAGTGTCAACTTGAGGTTTAGATTTATGGGGCTATTGGTATGTCTTCATTAGTGATCTATAGTTGATACCGCTCTATCTAATCCCTCTAACAAATCTATCAGAGCATATTATTTTTCTACCATTTATGCAATTTTTAATCGTACACTCACGTGCATTCCGCTAGTCATCTATAAGATTGTTTGCTATTTAAATGATCATATTGGTTTACTTGCTGCTATGTAAGCTTAACATGTGAAAGATTCTATTGACTATTCTATTTCTTTTTATTTTATTGTTTAATGAACTATTCTTAATGTTTGTAGGTAAGACGACATTCTCCAGCTCTCCCCGAGTCATCCTCAACATCTACACATTGTTTATTAAAGAATTTCAGGGGAAACATTGTTGCACTCGGACGGATTAATAAAGATGCAGCACCACATCCTGAACTATATAACATCATAGTAGATGACATTTATGAGCCAAATACGGATTTGTCTCAAAAAGAGGGAACACTTAGAGATCTTACACTTGGAGATATTATTAATTGGCCCAAATATTTTGTAAATTTCATTAATTGACTTTTGCGAGATGCAAAATTTCATTTGACTTTTGTTGAGATGCACAATGTATTGACATGTTAATTGACTAAGTCGTTATGATTTTTTGGTTAAATTATATGAGGTTTAATATTTTGATTTATTAAAGAATAAGTTGGTTTCGAATGTACTCTATTGTGTATAGAAGAAAGTTGGGATGTGATGACTTGGATTAAATATTTTAGAAGTGCATTTACAGGTAAAAGGCAATGACAGGTATAATTGAGCGAATACAATATTATTTTTTCTCCAATTTTCTTGAAAAATGCCAGACATCGACCGTCATTTAGATATATAAGTAAAAAAAAAAACTAAAAAAACGACTGCTATAGACCGTCGTTGATGGAACTAAATAACGACTGTCCATGATTGTCGTATATCTCGATATATAATTGACGTTGATGGACAGTCGTTTTTGAAAAACGACACCAACTTTCTCGACGGCCCACTCGACAGCCAGAAGCAGTTGTATTTTATCAAAAACGATAGTTTTGGACAGTCATTTTTAACGACTTTTCACGTAGTGATTGGAATTACTCTACGTATACTTAACGTATAGCCAAAATCACATATGTCATTCATAACCATAGCCCATATATAATTACAGTTATACACATCCAAGCACAATTTGAACATATGGTTTTCTCATTAGTTTTCCCAAAAACCATGTCTTTAATCATGTTTTACTTCTTTGAATCAGAGTATCAAGAACACATAATAGAAATAGGATTAGCTATTTATTCGTTGGTTGAAAGCATAAAAACATCACAATTTGCTAGTAGGTTCCCTACTAGTTCACAACACAATACAAATGATTTTATCTTGAATTATAAAATGGTTTATGCAATTAACATCTAGTAGAGTGTATCTACATATTAAAATTCATAACAATCAACCTAGTATAACAACAACAACAAGTAGATTTGATCTAGATTTATAACATATGGTTTATGAAATTAACATCTAGTAGAGTGCATCTACCTTTCTCAAACCAAATCCCTTTGGTTGAGCACTTGAGAAAAGACTTAGAGATGAGCTTCAAGCTTGAAGAAGACTCGTGGAAGTGAAGATCGAACTTCGGAAGCAAGAACAAGCTTCACCTTTTGATCTTCGAAGAACACTAGCAAAGCCCCCTTCAAAACCCTAACTTTCTTCTCAAAATCTCCAAAAATCTCTTCTAAGGGTTGTGTAAACCCTTACCCACGAGTGTGGGGGCTTTATATATGCAAAGGGGTTGTCAAAAACCTCGTATACCCTTCAAAATATCTCCCCAAAGTCGGTTTAGGCACCAAAAAGCATGGAGGGGTCGACCGGAGGCGTCCACCGGTCAACCGGTTCATTTAGGGAGTTCTGGAATAAACCCCCATACAAAAAAGTGCTAGACCGGTCGACTCCTGGTCTGACCGGTCGACCCTTAGTGGAGGGGTCGACCGTTGGTCTCCCGCTCAAGCTGCCCTGTTTTGTCTGCCTCTCTTTTTTGGCCATAACTTTTGACTCGGTGATCCAATTTTGACGATTCAACTTATGTTGGTTTTTACATTAAAAGAGGAACAACTTTCATGTTTTATACAAAGCCCAATTCTGAGTTTTAAAGGGTCGAAATGCCACAAGTGGACTGGTCCAAACTGTTCCAGAAATTCTCAGCAGATCAGGTTCCGGAAATCCCACATTTGACTTAACTTCTAGTCCAAATATCAAAAAGCGATAAACATGAACTTTAAAGAGGGGTTCAATATATTTCTAATGGTTCAAGAATCACTCGATTCTGATAAGTTATAACCCAACTAGAGCTCCCTCAAGTTGAGGTTATGGTAAGACATCCACGCTCTTCGACACTTAAAGTATTTCATACTCTTGTTTGATTTATCCCAAACACCCTAAACAATTTTCCTATATAATCTAATTCATTCAAAACACCCCCTTTTCATCTTAAAACATGAAGCCATAAATCCATTGAGACTTTAGGCCTTTAAAAATACTATTCATAGTACTATTAACCGCACTATTCATAGAACTATTCACAGCCTATTTAACTTGGTTCCGGGGTTCTACAATGGAGAGGGGTAGAAGTAGATAACATTATAAGAGGATTCTCTCCAAACCAACAGTCTAACTAAAATTTTATTTTAGATCTATTACCAATTAAAGCAATCGAATTAGAAACTACATCTTTACAATATTTTGTGATTCGAGACCAAGTTTTAGAGGAATCAAATCTAGAAGCAGCATACCAAATATGATTAATTTGAAATTTGGATTTAAAAAATTTAGACCGCAAATTATCATAAGTGTAAAGCTTCCAAGCTTGTTTAATTCTAAAGGCAGAAGAGAAATCTTGCATTTTTCTAAAACCTAAACCACCTTCGTTAAGGGAAGAGCACAAGAATTTCAATTTATCCAATGACGCTTTTTAGAGTCACTTCTATTATTCCAATTTTTTTTTGCCAAGTATCTATCAATAAGGGCAGAGATAGTTTTCGGAATATGGATCCCTGCAAGAAGATGAATAGGAATAGATGACAAAACATGTTTAATAAGAATGAGTCTCCTACCAGAAGATAAAAACTTCCCCTTCCAATCCCCAATTTTATGAAGGATTTTATCAATTAAAGGATTAAAATAAATATTTTTTAGTCTCTCTTTATAAATGGGGATACCAAGATAAGTGAAAGAAAAAATTTTATTAGGTATCCCACACCAATTAAAGATAGCAAGATTACGAGCCCTAGACATTTTAGAGGAACAATAAAAATCACTTTTTGCCTTATTAAGGAGTTGTCCCGAAGAAATCTCATAAGCATGAATAAAATCAAAGATTTTATTAATGTTATGCTTTTTTCCATTACAAAATATTAAGGTATCATCTGCAAAAAGAAGGTGAGAAATTGGAAAGCCATACCTACCCAATTTATACTTAAGAGATAGACTATCAAAAATAGCTTTCAAACCCCTGCTAAGAACTTCTTCAGCCATAATAAAAAGGGCAGGAGAGAGAGGGTCACCTTACCAAACCTAATTATCATTTATTTTAGTGTATTAATTGATTTTGTCTTTAAGAAGGATAATTTAGATATTTAAAAATATTTAAATGATGACATCATCAAAATTCATCCATATAAGTAACGGCTAACGGCCAACAAACGGAAGGGGTATGTGTTACAGTCAATTGAAGTTGAGGGGAGAATAGTGCAATTTCAGAAACTAGAGGGGGGTTTGTGAAATTTCACCAAACCTCACAGTGTACCTTAATTTATTTTATCATATATGAGAACTTTTTGAATTAGCATCTTTCTTTCATAAATTGGTGTGGACCATGTTGGAATTCAACCCATATTAATTAAGTTTTCCACTAATTGTAATAGTACAAGCCGGATGTATTAGAATTTTTTTTTGTTAAAATTCCTATGGTTAGACCGCAACCCTAGTTAGAGTGTTAGAATCTATTCTAGTTAGAGCCTAGGAATTACAGCTTGGCAAGGGTGGATATTCCCCATCGCATCCTTCAAAACTGATCTTAAAACCTATCCCAAAAAGGAGAGATACACCACCACTGGGACAAGCCCATGGTGATTTACTATTGCAGAACGGATTAGATCCGTTCCACAATAGCAAATCACAATAAAAAAGAAAACATCAGAAAAGGTTGAATTAATCCAATGAATTAGATCTTCACTAAGCTCAATCTGAATTGCTTTCAACTTCAACTGAAGCACAGACATGGAGAGGCATCCACCAGCAATAGCAAGAATTGGATTAGCAGTCCAAATCAGTGTTGTCAGAACCGGTAGAACCGGGAACCGGTCCCCTAACCGGTTCCCAAAACCCTCAGAACCGGGCTATTTAGTGAGAACCGTGGGAACTAGCTGGTTGAACTGGGAACCGGTGGTTAGAACCGGTCAAGAACCGGTCAGAACTGGTCAAATATGGGTAAAAATTGATTTTTTTAATTAAAAAAAAAAAGAAAAAAGGACACGGTCGAACCGGGAACCGGCCACTCAACCGGTTTGATGACCAGTCCGGTTCTGATAACATTGGTCCAAATCAATATTGGTCATTAATGGTTGAACACCTACCTGAGAGCTTGTAAACTCACCCGTACAAACTTCGATCACTGGCCATGCATAAATTGTCTCTCTTCCTTGCTGGGCTAATCTTCGAACAAAGGAATTCAACCAAGTAAGTTCATATCCTTTCAATCTGAGTAATGATGAGAGGAACCTTATTATCGTCATGGATATTCTTTAATGTGAAGACTTCATGTATAAAAGACACCCATTCCAAATTAATCTCGGGGTTTAATGGGCCATGGACATAAGAGCATTTCCATCTTGATACCAAAAATCTGTCGGTGGCAGGATGATGATACGAGGCTGTAGGGCTAGTGTCATCGCAAGAGGCAAATTGACATACATTCTTCCCTTTAATCAGATACACCCAATAGGCTCCAAGTATGAATCTAATTGTGGCTAGATTGGCTTCATGTTCTTCATTCTTCTTCAATGTATTCTCCACCTTCTCAGGGGCGGAGCTAGGTGGGGGCACATTCCCCCACTGAAATTTCGTAAAAATATAGCCATAGGAATGGGAGATCAATCACAGCCAATTGTGATTAAACTCGCGGAGAGCTCAATCGCACCCATAGGCCAACACATATACCTTTGAACCCTTATTAGCTGTGGTTAAGATTCACTTATCGTTAGGGTTCAACAATATAACCTTGATTTTAAATAAAATATTTAAAAAATGTTTGACTATGGTTAATAATTTTAACCCTTAGGATTAATATTTTTTTTTAAAATCGAGGTTATATTTTTGAAACCGAAGAGTTAGTGAATCTTAACCATAATTAATAAGGGTTAAAAGGGACACATGTTAGCCTGTTAATGTGATTGAACTCTCCCTGGGTTCAATCACAATTAGATGTGATTCATTCTCTGGTAATGGAGGCGAGCTCACGAGCTTTGAGTTCGAATCTTTCCAATTACGAGAACTTAGGGTTGCACTCACTCACAAAGGGCCGGGAATCGAAGTGGGAGGGTTAATATTTTTTAAATGTTTCTAAAACCAAGGTTAGATTATTGGACCCTAAGTATTAGTGAATCTTAACTATAGTTAATCGAGTTTAAAAGAGACATGTTGACCTGTGGGTGTGATTGAACTCTTCCGAGTTTAATCGCAATTGATTTGATCCCAAGTCTTTAACTTAAAAATAAATATTTTATACTAAGTTGATTAATTATTTAATTGGGCATAATCATGGGTTAATATTTTATACTATATTATTTAATTATTTATATGACATAGCCATGAGACAAGGGGACAATTGTCCCTTGAACTTTTGAAATAAAATATCCTTTATAACATATTATTTAATTATTTAATAGGGCATGGCTATAGAGCAAGGAGAAGGAGAAAGTTGTTTCATAATCAACGAAAACAATATCCGTAAAATATGTACGTAGTAATGTACAGATGAAATAACCCAATAACTTAGTCATCAAAAAAAATTTCGAGGCTACGCCCTTGACCCCTAGACCTAGAATATTTCATACCCAACTAATAATTCTTCACGAATCTATAAAAAATTACTATCATTTTCAATTAATCATTGTGTGCCCCCACTATTAGAAAATCCTAGCCCCGCCCCTGCACCTTCTCAACCAAAGCATTGGAGGCCTTTGGAACAATTCCTTTATTCTTTTTAGTTGCCATGAACTTGTAGTCAGTTCCACTTCACAACTAGTGCTCCCAGCCCTAACGATTTTAATTCTTCTACTATCCTCTTCTAAGTGTTCAAGGACAGGATCCACCCTTTAGGCAGCCTTTTAGAATACCCCCACAATTCACTTGGATCTTAACCTGAGGTAAGGGTATTTTAGTCATTTTATTACCATAAAGCTGGAGCCAATCCAAGACAATACATTCAGGCTTTTTGTGGAATTTAATGGCAACATTTTATACCATAAAGCTTTTTGAATGGTCTAAAATATTTGAAAAATAAATGGTATTTTTGTAATTTGTTAGACTTCCAATTTATAAGAATGTTCCTCAAATGGGTAAAACACACTTAAATCTCTTTGTCCCACATTGGAAGTGAGAGGATTTCTTCTCCTATTCTCACCTTATAAATACCCACCTCCCAAACTCATTTCACCAACCCACTTCCAAGCTTTCACGTCAAGTGCTTTTTCTAGACACATTTTTGTTTTTAAAAATATTTAGCCCATTTGTCTAATTAATCCAACAATTTTCTTCACATTTACTAGTCCTTCTTAGTTATTTAATCTTTAGTTTTAATCATTCTAAACAAGTTTATGAGAATAAAATTTTTAAGTTTTCTAACCTTGACCAATCATGAAAAACTTGGAAGAAAGAAGCCTAACTACATAAATCATCTTTAGTTTAACCTTTTAAAAAAAATTTAGAAATGTCAAACCTTTATGTTTCTTAACTTCTTTATATCTTGAAGAACTTGGAAAAAAGAGTTCAATAGAATCATTCAAAGCCACATAAGGTGAGTCTTTATTTTTATTACTTATTTCAAGCACTTACATTACTGTCTTTGATGCTATATTTTCTTTCTTTCATTGGAGGAATCTTAGCTTAGGTTAGCAAATGAACCTCCTCTGGAGGTAGTTTGAGGCCTCTTAGAGAGCATATTGCTGACTTTAAGAGCTCCTTATAAGAAGATCAAATGAAAGAACTATTAGGTTTTGTTAGAATACATTATCTTAGATGTTATGATTTTCTTTAGCTTGTAAAAAAAGAAAGTAATAATAATCTTTACTTAAGCTCAAATCTTTCTCATTGGGATGTATCTTGGGTACAATATAAGAGAGTTTCTTTTGGCTTTCTACCTTTTTATCCTACACTTGATTTTCTTTCCAATGTTAATCTTGTTGTCATTTTGCTTTGACTTAGGGGAAAAAGGGTGTCTTTTCTTTAAACATAAAAGTTTAAAGGTCTTTACTTTTTGTCCTGTACAAAGGAGAAATCTTTCTAGGCTATTTCTTTTTTTTGGCTTATACATGTTCTTGTTCGATTTCTTCTCTAAATTAAAGCTCTTTTTTTTATGTGCGGACCTTTTTAGGCTCTTCCTCAAACTTAAAGCTCAAAAAATATTTTTTTATTGGAAGACTCTTGGCTATGTTGTAAAAGGGAAGCCTCTTTAAGCTATTCTCCTTATACTTTCAAGCCCAAATTTTACATTTTTTCTTACCTTACATTTTCTCATTGCTTTGACCAAGGAGAAATGATAGTCTTTCTAGATTTTATTCACACCTAAGGCCCAAAAATCCGTTAGGGGATCACCTTTCTAGGTTTTTCCTTAAATTTATGGTTCAAGTTCATTACTTTAACTACGAAGAAGAGAACCTCTCTAGGATTTTCTTTAAATTTAATGTCTAAAAGGTTCATATATATATTTGGGTTACTTTTAGCTATAATAAAAATGAGACTTCTTTCTAGATTTCTTCTCTTTCATTTTCTACCCTATATAATCCTTTATTTGGTTCCTCTTTCGAATTTGAATATTTTTCATTTGTTTTGACAAGGGAGATGAGATCTATTCTAAATTTTTTCTCAAACCCAGAAGTTTTTAAAAATGGCTTTTATTTTTGTCAGAATATTCTTAACTAAAGTTAGGGGAGATGTCTTTCTAGACTATTTTCCTTATACTTTCTAGCTTATACATTTCATTGATTGTTTTTGCCTCCCAATCTCAATGATAAGAGAACCGTTTGACCAATCACACCTCTTTATGATGATTGGTGGTGACTCTCAACTCCGATGTTAGATCATTCGAATTAATGTGAGAATCATCTTGTTTCATGCACTGTGTGTTTTGAAACTCCTTTAAGGCTGATATATTACACAAGTGGTGAGAGGATGGTGGTCCAACTAGATTGGAATCTAGAGTGTTTGGTCTAATAAAAATATTAGTGTAGCCCTGAAAGAGTAGAAAAATAGTACATCAAACCAACAATCACTACAAAATTGATTGCTTTTAGCGCCGACATTTTACCGGCAGTTTCCAAAAATTATTATATAAGGGGAAAATAGAACTTAAATTCATTTGTCTAAGGGTATTGAGTGGTCTATCGTTGAAGTATGAATGACTACTCTCTAGCATTCAAAAACAAAGTTAAGGTTCAAATATGGCTTCAAAATGGCTAGAGACTAATATGTTATTTTTGGAAATTAATCAAAAGCAGGGCAAATCAATTTGTTGTAATATTGAATAAGGCTTAGGTTAAGAATTTAAGGTTGCAACACAATGAGAAACAAAATCTTGATGATGCTATGGACTTAGGATGAGGTTCTATGGTTTACATTTAAAAATTAGAATTTAGACAAATATGTAAATTTCGAAATAAATAAGCAAATGGGTTAAAATTCCAAATTTGTAGTGTTAATAGGGTTCGACTAAAATACTTGAGGACTATGAGTGGTGCGGTAACCTTAGGGAACAAGCTATAGGTTCTGAAACCCCAATTTGACAATGTCTTATTTTCAAAATTCTAAACAGTATTTGTTCTTCAAATGCAATAAGAAAAACTGCAATAATGCCAATGGAACTAATGAAGCCAATCAACCATAATAATTGGACATTTGTATCTCTTTTTCTTCTTCCACCGATTGATGAACATTATCTTTGTATTTATATTCTTATATAATATATCTAACCATTTTCTGATTAAAATAAAAGATGTACTACTAGTAGAGTCCGATGAGCAAATATTAAATCTAGATGATTTCCATGAGACTTGTATTGCATTTCTTACATTTAATTGATTACCTATCAACTATTCGTTCAATTTTATTTTCATATTTTGTGATTCTCTGATTTCATTTATGTATTTTCTATTTCTTACTACAGGCATACCACTAGCTGAAGAGCCCAAGGGACCACTACGCCTGCAATGCGCATATTGCAATACATATATTTATGAGGGAGATGTAGTGAGGATAATATAATAGTTTATATTTATTACCACTATTATTGCATGGATAGAATTCTTGAAATTTGGAATCATTGTAAGATTTGCGATACTAGGGTAGAAACTGATGATGATATTACATATGAAATCCATGGGCTTAATTAGAAAAGTTTTATATATCATTTCATAATTTGATCCTATTAATTTTGTTTTGTCTTGTGTATTTTTTAATAAATGTTAACTAATACTTAATCCCAGTGTTAATTTTACAGATATGAGATGACTTTACCATGGTAACTGATCTCGCATAAATTTAGTTGATAACAAAGCTTCGTATAACAGTAAGTAGTCTATCTACATTTCAGTAAATTTTGCATTGATATGATAATGAAATCCATACAAGAAATAATAGAGAGAAATCGATAGATTGATTGATAGAGTGGACTTTTGTAGCTTCAAGATAGTTCTCTTCGTTCATCCGTCATCCTCCCAAAGTACATCCATATAGCATTAAAACCCTTAATATTAACAAATCAAGCCTTTCACTGCATTCGTAGTCCCAAAATCAACTTACGTAAATAAGAGAATGGACACAATTATCTCCAACTCTTAGTCTCTAACCTACTTAACCAATGGCTAAAAATTATCCTAAACTCAAATTTGATCTTGAAAAATAGGTGTTGCTGTATTGGCCTGTCATGTCTAATATTTGATGGACTTTTCCACTTTTTATTCTCCCTATTTGATTGACTAATTGCTCTCCAAATGATCTACAAAACATCATAATTGAACTCTTGTATCCATCAATTTGTGACTATATTTTCTATTAAAGTGATACAAAGTTGTTCATTTGGACATATTTGATCTGATGCACAAAGACTGAGTACTTCTATTGTTGTAGGGGTTATCTGGAAGAACTATAAATAGATGGCCGGAGGAGACTTTAGTCATTGTGCTATCAGAGGATAAGGTTGATCAAAACCCCACTATTTATATTGACTCCCCGATGGGAACAAATGAGCTGGCATTTAGCTTTGAGAATAGCTGAATTCTGGTGGATGATCAAGTCTTCAAGCAGTTCAAAGAGCCTACAAGGGATTTGAGGATCATGCATATGAAAGAGAAAGAGATAATCAATGTAGAGAGCCAAAACTTGTTTTCTTGAAACTAGTGCACATTGAATGAAAATATGAAAATTTTGCTTAAACCATTGTAATTAATGTTAATTGATATCTAAGAATGTTTAATTGATGATTAACTATGTCTATGCAAAGTTTTAACTAAAGTTATAAGTAGTGCATGAACAATGGTTAAAGTTTAAAGCAAAGAAAATAGTCAAAATAGGCAAAATTGTCTCTATCATAAGAGGGGTATTTTGGTTATTTTACATCATCCAAAATTTATGAAAATTTTAAGGTAGATTTTATATGACCTAAAGTAGCTATGGTTCAAATTTTAGGTTAATCCGATAAGAATTGAATTCTATAGAATTATTCAAAGTTCAGTAGCAAAATTATAAATAAGATGAATAGTAACCACATGAATAGTATTTCGTGAATAATGTTTTTAGCAATTCTAATCACTTTCCAACTCTGGTATTGCCTATATAAGGACATTAACTCATGAATTTTAGATATTCTATCATTCTAAAACTTATTAGAGAGAGAAAGACAATAAAACTTAGGATTTCTCAAGGAGTTCTCATTAGAGAAGAAGAGAAAAAAAAAATTATTTTTGAGAGATCTAAGAGGGAAAATCAAAGGTTTTGCAAGGAGAAAAGCATGAAGGCTTAGATCAAGCTCATTCGCAGCGTAAGATTGTAGGAAAGCAATCAAGAGAGGTAAATAACTTTCTCTAGTTCTCAATTTTATAATTATTAATATAAAGTATGAATCTAATGATAAAATCTATGTAAAGAATATGATTAATAGGAAGATCAAGGGATTTTGATCACTCCTCATTCAATGTTCTTCATGAATAACGTAAATATGATTTCCTTTCTACTAATATGATGATTATTAATATAAATAAAAAGAAATAGTTTAGATTTAAAGTAAGAAACAAGATCAAAACATGTTATTTTATGTATATTCCTTATGAAAGATGTTTATGAGTTTTAGAGATGTTCTCTTTATGCTTTTTATTATATATATCAACAAGAGGAGAAGGGAATGTAATTTTTGGTGTATGTATGGATTGAGAATGAAAGAATGGATTAAATTATGGAGTTGAATGAAATGTATGAAATAATTGAATGATGGATGTAGATTCTTTGTGAGATTAGGGTCACATGTTAGTGTGTTTTGTAGATATAATCTATGAGAATTATAATTGATAAATTATGTAATGTAATGTAATTATGATATTGATCTTGATTAAAAAGGGAGTGTTGATATTTAAATTAGATTGTGAATTATACATATTGAAAATAAATTATGATTAAAGCCTATTAAATTATTGGAAATATGAATGTTGTATTGTATTTATTTTTATGTTGTTATACGTGATATATTGTTGGGTAAAAAAACATTTGATGAGAGTCTTGCTTGCCTAGGTCTGGTTAACATAGTGGAATGAGACACTATGATGAGATTTCCTATGACCCTTGATTGATAATCTTATGTATAATTTAACTAAGGATATATTATCGTGCACTCACTCAAGATAATGAATATGTACAAACATGATAAAAAAAATATTACAAGTATTATACAAGTATACACAAAAGCGATGAATGCATGATTGAATTTTGCACTGTTTGAGTACCAACAAACCTAAGATCAAGGTAAGATAAGTCGTATGCACCAGATAATGTGCAGACAAGTCGTATACATTGGATAATGTGTAAACCATGTGATACCTCAGTAAGTATGGTATATGTTAATCTTCATCCAATATATAAGGTAGAGTTATTTTAAGTTATTGCACAGTACGTGTTGTTTGATTTATTTATGAAAAAGAAAGAAAAGTCAAAAAATTAAGATAAGAAAGACAAGTCAAGAAAAGTAAGTCAAGTAAGAAAGATAAGTACAAGTGAGCACATGAATGAATTGAAAAGAAAAGATGTTTCTGCACTCTGATTTACGTATGTGAATTGTAATTGAATTGTTACTTGTAAGCATATTATCGTTATGATATTGTTTACTATAGATTTTTATATATGTGGAGTAACTTGTTACTAACCGATAACTTTGTTGTCGACAGGTTCGAGATTTGATAATTGTGCCCATGAGCTTTTAGTTGAAGAAGAGTGCGTAAGGAAGATCTTGCAGGTGATCATTCCGAAGAGGAACGTGATTTCGATGAATGATCTTACTATTGGTTTAATTTATTATATATTGTTTAAATTACAAAGAGATTGTAATTGACTTATTATGAATTTATGTTTTGATTTATTAGATTGTTGATAATCATGATGGATAATTCAGATTATTTATATTCAATTTAATTACAAATTTTAATTGATGTTCAGTTGAGATATTTAATTTTTTATTGAGAACTTTTAGGGTCCCATAATTTAGTATGCTTTTATTTGCTTCGAACAAGATATTGATAATCATTACTATCACAGATCTCACATTCTCCTCCGGGGTTTTGGGCACAACAGAGGGGTATCACAGATTAAAGACCTTAGGTCCATAGAGGGTGTATTATCCTTTCTAGATAACAAATGAATATTCTTAAATCCGGATTGATAGAATGACGGATGTGGGTTTCATTAGATCGCTAGGACTTAGACATGTTATGCAATGATTATGTTTTATTAAAATTTTTGTATGCTATTATGTTGCTATTATATCTATTATGAGTTTTGTATGCTAAGTAATAATTATATGTGAGATGACTGGGTGCCCAAGTGAGACAAGAGTTTTTCCTTATTAAATTAAATTCTGGTTGGATACAATAAAGCTAATGCATTTGGTTCTTGAAGGTTAAATATATTCGAAGGAAAACTCTGAGCGGATAGGATTAAATTCTTTAAGCTTAGGTTTACACTCATTAATATAGGTAAACGATTTTAAGTTAGACTTCTGATTTGTTATTTGTTTTCAAGACTTTCGTCATGAGACCCCACAACCCAGTCTTATATTTTGTTATAAATCTCTCTGAGATTGTAAACATGTTATTATATTAATTATATAAAACATGATATGTTATATAATATATGATTGTGCACCTGATTGCAACTCGTAATTATGTTAACTTATGCACCTTCCTGTCAATGAGTACCTACCTTATGTTCGTAACGACACCAGTTTTTGACACATTCTTTCGTTACAAATAATACAATAATAATAAAAAAATAAATCAAAACAAGCCAAAGCTCGAAGGACGGAAGACCCACCGTCGACTGACCTACTATAAATTCACCTAGAACCATTCTAAATCACTTCTCGAATGTAAATTCATTAGACGACCACCAAATTACTAATTTATAAAATTCTAAGATATTGATCTATTCATAATCATAAATGAATTATGGGGAACTCTCTCATAAGTACATTTGAGATTCTACAATTTCTAGTGTCATACCCGTTGGACGAATCCCTTTAGATCCCAATGCTAAAATCTTCTTAATGTATTTATGAAATTATATTTATTAGGTTAATTAAGATTACTTCATAATAAAATGATGCTACTTATATACATTTCATCCTCGCTATTATATATGATATAATAAATCAAGATTAAGGTATAATGAATAATAGCACACCACATGAACTGTTTATTTGCATCTTTATTAGATGATACTAAAAAAGAATCTTAAGTTATTAATATTTCTAATATGCAAATACGAAAAATAAATAAAAAGAGGAAAAAATAGGAGAAGTTGATCCACTTTTTACACAACAATGGTAGAACACATAATCTTACGGGAAACATGAA
>CM026556.1:4918926-4970340 GCA_015143295.1 Tetracentron sinense
ACAAGCTACACACAATGAATTAGAGTTCTAACAAAAAGAAAAATACACACGATTACGTGAAAAATGGAAAAATAATACTTAGGATGTCTTTAATGTCCTTGTAGATTTTTTCGCCAGGTTCTTAGTCATTTTCTTTTTTTCCCAGTCAACTAGACGATGTTGTTTCGACACCCCCACGCAAGAACGTGGATGACAGAACAGGAGGGTTGTCTCTGAATACCTCGAGGTGTTGCATCATTCCTTTCATTCGCCAACCAAAAATTGTTGGTGGTATTGATTGGCATTGTGTCATTGTGTTAATGTGCGAAATGTATGAGTGGAAGTGAAAACCCCGAGAAGTTATTTTAGAACATTTATTTGTGCTGGATAGCTGAGTGTACACGAGAGGATCCATCAGAGAACCGTTTTCTGAAAGCTGGGTCAATGTTGGGAGGTTCCTAGTATGTAACAGAAAACAGATGAAGATTTGTACCAAGAATGACAGATATGTTGAACTTACACATTGGGACGGGTAGTCCCAATGACTTGGAGACATGTCTGAATGCTGAAGTCATGATGAAGATGGCGGGTCAAGCTTAAGGTGATTCACAGGAGGCTATTCAGTATAAAAAGTTGATGGAGGATGCGACACAAACCTTATACCTCATGTCGAGGTGAGCACACAAAATTACGATCACAGTTCAGTTGGGAGGCATGAAGGCTAGGGGGGGGGGGGGGGGGGGACATCAGTGGTCTAATAATAGCTTCATAGAGCTGTGGAAACAATAAAAAAGATTATGCCAGATGAGAACACATTACCGAAATAGCACCGACATTGCGAAGAGAAGTTGATCAAGTCTTTGCGTATGGAAGTACCAGATTATCCCTGCATGCCGTAATGATTGCATACTTACTGGAGAGAGCATGCAAGTAAGGATGAGTTGTCCCTAACGTGTGGTGAAAGTAGATGGAAACCGGTGGACGACTCAAAAGCCAAAGGGCTAAACCTTTTACAGTGGAAGAAGCGAAGAACTTTCCATTGACACAGAGGTTGCAAAGAATGTACAGTGTACCATGGATTGCGGAGAGTATGAAATGGCATGCAAATTCAGTTGAAAATGATAGCCACATGCGTCATCCGGTGGTACTCTTCAAGTTGGAAAGCAATAACATAGTAGGTGGAGTGACTTCCCTGCCGAGCCTCATAATGTTCGCCTAGAACTTGCAAACAGATGGAGCAATCCTTTTAGGACAAGAGCATTCTTATAGTTGCTGGCCTGTATGATTGTTCCTTACAATCTCCCCCCATCTTTATGCATGTGTAAGAGTTTACTATGCTGACACTATTGATGCCGGGCCCAAATGGTCCTGGACATGACATGATGTCTACTTGCAGCCATTGGTCGCAGAGTTGAATGAATTGTGGTCTACCCGAAAACCATAAACATACTGACTCCCACACTACGAATAAGTTTATCATGAAAGCAATTTATTGTGGGCTATACATGATTTCAGCATCGGCTAATTCTCCATTCTGGGTTGTAGGACCGCAGGAAAGTATGGTTGTCCAGTTTGCAGCGAAGGGATAGAATCAGTGTGTTGCCCATGGAAAAAATTGCTGTGCTACAGGGGCCACAGAAGATTCCTAACAAATTCAAGTCATGCTCTTTCAGGAGTCAAAACAACTCACAATTTAATGGTAAAGAAGAACTTAGGATAGCATCCTGTCGTTTGAGTGGGTCTGAAGTATAAAAAAAATGGAAACTATTCAGACCAAGTTTGGAAAGGTAGCAGAAAGAGATGAAGAGGTCCATAGAAGAGGAAAGCACTACATGGTCAAAGAGATCCATCCTGTTGACTTACAGTATTGGAAGGTGATTAATTACAAGATATTTTATAATTTTATGTGATGCAGTTATACACAACATTGATAATAACATATATCGTTCATCTATACAGGATTTGCCTATTAGTCATAATTTGGATGTGATGCACGTGGAAAAACAATATTACAGAGAATTTAATTGCAAACAATTATGGACACGAAGGTAAGAAGAAGGATGATATTGAGTCCCATATCATGACCTTAAGGCTATGAAGATAAGAAGATATCTATGGCCGATTGAAAAAGAACGACAAATGTCTTGTCCCAAAGCTCCTTTTATTTGTCTCTCGATTGGAGAACGAAATCATTTGTAAAACCTTGCATAAGTTGAAGGTTCCTATCGGATACAGTGCAAATTGGAAGCATAATGTTAGTTGCAGGATTTTCAACTCAAAGGTTTGAAGAGCCACTGATATCACTCCTCATGCAAAAAAAACAAACTATCTACCAGTGTACAAGGCACGCATTCAAGAACATAAGCCATGCATGCTGCTAGTCGGCAATTGTCAATATTTTCAATATCCTGTGTTCCAAGGTATTGTCCGTATAGAGCTTTCGGACATGAGAAAACGAATTGTAGGAAAACACTATGGTGTTCGAAAAATATTCCGCCGTCATTTTTTTGTTTCCATGACACACCTTGTTGTGCACCTTGCGGAGGAGGCGCAGGTTTGTGGACCTTTTAGATATCGATGGATGTACCTTTTGAGAGGTAAATAAAATTGTTTGAAACTAATAGTTTTTTAATTAATAGGTTCACACTAATTTTTGCATGACAGGATGATGAAAACATACAAACGATATGGAGTGAACCAGACTTTTTTTTTTTTTTCCTAAGAGGTCTATTACAGAGCAGTACCTGATGCATGAATCAATGAGGTTGCATGGAATACAGCCTGAGGGAGAGAAGGAAAGTCATAAGCGAGGACGAAGGACATTCATGGATGATGAAGTTGAATGTGCTTACCCTATCGATAAAAAAGGGAAAGTCTACCGTCTCCCAAATTTTTCTTACCAACAAGCACGTAGGTGGGTTCTACAACAGTCTCCAGAAAATGCTGAGTGGGAGAAGTAAGCAAAATGTGATCTTTACATCTTTATAATTATTAATCCAAATATGTCATAAATTTAAATATGTGTCACTTGCATTCACAGGAAGTATCAGACATACCTTCAATCCCACAAATCTAGTGATAAAAGTAGAAGGGGCAATCAACCAACAAAAAGAGCGATGGATTACATTCCTTGGTTAAGACAACAACTAGAAAAAGAACCTATATCTTCCCTAAAGAGGCTTGCTAATGGTCCAGACTTTAATACCTTGTCATATAGTGCCTATGCGGTAAATGGTTATGTTTTTTGTACTGCGGATTGGGAAATGAGCACGACGACACAGAATAGTGGGGTCTCCATGAAGGCTGTTACTAGTTTCAGAGCAAGTGCCAAGGATAAGAACCTTGTGGAAGAAGAAGTGACTTATTATGGCATCGTTAAACAAATTCTTGAATTGGATTACTATGACTTCAAAGAAATAGTCTTCTTTTGTGATTGGGTTTGTATAGAAGATAAATCAAATGGATGTTATGTTGATCCAGAAACAAACTTGGTATTTGTTAATCTGGGGAGATTCAGAAGAAATTTAATTGAAGACGATGAGCCACTTATTCTCGCATCTCAAGCCACTCAGGTCTTTTATTGCAAGGATCAAACTAGAGATAATTGGTATGTTGTCTTAGATGCTCCAAAGAGATTGCATCGGGATGTGGATGCTTATGAAGATCCCTTAGTCTTTGAATCAAGAATGGAAGCAAATGCTTTAACGTCTGCATTAGTTGCTGATATAGTAGAAGATGATGAAAATTAATGTATATAGCATGAACTAGCATTTTATTATGTGAGGCATTCTTTTCTTTGATGGGATGAAAACTCTATGTTTATTTGAATATAAACATCTTTGACTGAATTATCAATGAAATGAGATTATGCAACTTTAGTTTTGTGTTTGTTTATGTACTTTCTTACTTCCAGCATACTAAGTTTGTTCCTATATCATTTATGTAATGAAATTTAAGTACTTGTTAATCTCATAGTGTTTGATCTTCTATTTTGTTATTAGTTGTGTTTTAAAAGATTGATTCTATGAGTGAGCATCATCTAGTGGGTCTCAGCCAAGTGGGTCTTGACAGAGTGGGACTCCACAAGAGGTGATTTTATTATATTCATTTGTTTTAAATTTGTTATTAATGGTTAACTAATAATATATTGTTTGTTTAGTTGAGCGTCTAAAAGTAAAATTTAATGAACAAGGGCAGCCGATTGAGGAAGGTTCGGCACAATTTTCAACTTATGTAGGGCGGATCACGAGGACACATTGTCCACCGACATACTCTAACTGGCATGTGTGCTAGATGCTATCAAGGAACTTATATGGGGCATTGTCTTGGTGAGTGCATGTAGTTTTAATTACAATTTACATTTTTTTTATACTAATAAATTTGATATATCTTCTAATGTGTATCACAGTCTCGTTATGATGTTCCTGTAATATTTAAAGCTTCAATAATGTTAAAAGCCAACACAGCCTGGAAAGGATGGAAAAACACACTCCGTTTACATTACGACATATTTCAGACAGATGCAGAACGAAAAAGAAATCTGCCTCCTAATGTGAAGAGAGAAGATTGGGAGAGATTTGTTGATGTATGTTCGACAGAAGAAGACCAGGCTCGCCGGAAAAAGGGCAAGTCTGCTAGGCAACAGATGAAGAGCCCACACACTTCTGGTAGATGAGGAGCAGCTAGGACTGCTGAGGAGTTGGTAATATGTATCCCAATTTATTAGTTACTTATAATTAATTTAAATGTTAATGGTTGCTTATTTAATTGTTTATTTTCTTTTATAGAAAAAGAGGAGTTCTAGTGGTACAATAACAAGGACAGAAGTATACTTGGCCACCCACACTAAGAAGGATGGGACTTGCCCTTTTCCTACCTCAAGCCAACAAATCGTGAGAATAAAATGATTTAGTTATTCTTTTATGTCAATAAGTAATATAAGTTTTCAAAGCTAATTATGTATTTGAATATTATTTATTTTTTAGGATGAAATCAAACGAATTAATAACATGGATCCATCATTAGGACATGCAGATTTAGATAATGATCCTGTTGCTTTGGTATGTGATGCCTTCCTCCCCTCATGTATTGTGTTACTTCTAGTGAAATTCCTCATTTAATGTAAATTTTTGTTACTCAAAAGGTTTGTGGCCGTGATGGAAGGGGCCGTGTACGGGGAATGGGTAGTGGTGTCTCAAAGACCATTATTCGTGCGTCAGTTCCTTATAAGGAGATTGCTAAACAGGATAAGAAAGCACGTCAAAGCCTAGAGTCGAAAGTTGACACCCTTAGCAAGCAACTTGAAGAAGAGTCTATGGCTCAGAGGAGTTTTGAGGAAAAAATATTGGCTTCATCGAGCCAATTTTCTACTCATGGGGCACATACGCAGGATTTCTCAGAGTTTTGTACTACTTCTCAGGTATAAATTCTGAAACTATTTATTACCTTCAAATTTATGTGCACACTAGATTTCTTACTTCCTAATTAATTTGATTTGGATAGTATATGTACATTCTTGTGAATCCATTTGGATAGTAAATGCACTCCTCAAAACATATTCCACGAATCTTGAATACTATAAATCTAGATTTGACTTGACCTAAACTTTCATTGAGTTTCTTGAAGAACATCTAGCATGAACATCCTTCCCCAAAAGTGATATGGTTACTATAATAAACTGAAAATTGCTATAAACAGTAAACTTGTGGGTAATAGGATAGATAACTTGTGATAGACTCTCTCAAGAGCATAGAATAATGCCTACAAAATTAGATATTTCTGGCTGAAGTGGACAAGTGGTTTTGTAGTGCTATTGAATTGACACATTCCCCTCAAACTAAAGGAAAACAAGTGTTCAACAGGATAAACATGGACTATCGCTCGATTCTTGCCACAAAAGTGTTTGATTAAAACTGATATGTTTGCTGGATAGGATCCGATGTTCAATTAATTGTATTTTTGGTCTGTGTTATCTTTATGAGAATTGCATATTTTGATTAGTTTCTTTATTTTTTTTTTAATTTCTTCAAAGAATGAATTAAGTCTATTTGTTTGGCTTTAATTCAATTGTGGCTGACTTTGCTGTCCCAAATTGGATTCAATTGTATGTTGTACTTCTTGGTTTTCGATTAGTGGTGATCAATAGTACTGTGTTAGGAATCAACCCTAATCCATGGATCATTCTCATAACCATGGGTAATCAATCAATTATTTCTACCCCTCCTATCATTAATATAGTAGAAACATTAGCACATTTTAGCTCCAACTAAAACCCTAAGTCTCTCCCTATATCTCTCTTCTGTTCTGCTATCACTGTTGAATCTTGAATTCAATTGCAATTGGCTGTGATCCTGTGTCTCCACTATCGGTATCTTTTTATTTTTTAAAAGATCGGTATCTTTTTCCGAGATCAACAAGAGATGGAAAGGTAGCAACTTTTGAGAGTATACTAACCTACCTTTATAAGAAAGCAACATCTCAAAAGTATAAAGGAGATCATAGCATGCATGGGAGATATCTTATGATGAGACACTAGGAATTTGAAGAAGTTAGCTGCTCCAAACCACTGTCAACTCAATCTCAATCCAATTCCAACCAGCAAGAAGATCATACCCACTATGGAACAAAGAATGATTGAATTAAAGATTTCCAATTTAAGGCAAAAAGAAGATATATCATGAATTCGTTTTGTCGTTGGAGGCAGCCCTTGGACTGTTTGGAGCCTCACAACCTATTTTTGGTTTTCAGTCTATCCTCTCCTCCTCTCTCTTCCATTTTCTCACCTCAAAAACCAAAGCCTTTGTTGTTTTCTTTTATTCCTAGGTGGTCTTTGACCTATCCTTTGAATTTCATATTGGTTTCGATGATTTGCATGTTTAAGTGGGATAATGGTTTTGTGAATCCCATTATTTGAATTTCAGCGTTTCTAGTATTATTTTATAATTGTTACTTGATTTTGATTTTCATTTGATTTCACCCTACTATTTTTTTGATATTTTACTAAGTTTCTCTTTGAAATATATGCTCTATACTTCTAATTGGCTTTTATTTTGGGATGTGTATATTCTATTAGATAATTTATAAAGTTTCCAAATGAGCTTCACTTCCAATTTCATTCTTCAAATATGGTAGTAAATACCATTCATGGCTCTCCTTTATGGGGGTTTTTGAATTCTTTTATTTTATGTAAACCTATGGGTATTGCACATGCATTCGTCTTCTCCTCTACAACAGATTTCTATTTTTGTTGTCCTGCATCTTTTCCAATTGGTTGGTGGATCATCTAACAAGCTAGACTCATAACTACATCATAAAACCTTCATATATTCAGTGTAAATGGATAAGATTAGAGGGAGAAATGTGTGTGAACTGTGAGGTTTAGTGGGGTGATATGAGAAATATGGGTTGACGTGAAAGCTAGGACAGTGAGGAATGAGAGATGAAATGAAAGGGATAGTGAGAAATTGGGATGATTGGAGAGATTGATTGAGAGATTAGAGGAGAGAATGGTGGAGAGAGGCCACCATTGGGGACAGAGAAGAGATGAGAGAAGGAGTTAGATGGTGGCTGTTGAATGCACTACTCCTCCCACTCCTCTTATTTGGTGGAACTTAGATGTACCAATCTTGGTACACCCACACCCTTCGGTGTGAGGTGGGTGACCCAAACTTGGTTCACTTATTTATATTAGGTTAGTTGTAATTTGGTTGGACCAAGCGATGTGTACAACCCACTCTCTGGAATTGGTGTAGAGGGGCCTATTAAAAGAATAGTACACACATTTATTAGGTGTGAGAAAAGCACATTAGGGATACCGGTATACACATTTATTAAGGTGTGAGATAAGCACACTGGGAGTGATGTAAACTATCTATTTGGATGTGGATTGGGTGTGCCACAGTTCCTGTACCTTACCCATGACGGCATAGCAATTTCGCTGCCTACACATCCATTGTTGGAACAATTTTCTTTTGTAATGCAACCCTAATCCATGGATCATTCTAAAGAATGAATGGCTGATTAGGGGTTTGTTCTTCTAGGCCTCATCTTTCCCTCTAATACACTTCTAAGATAATCTTATACAAATTGAGAGTGACTTGATAAGCCTAATTATTTTTTTAAATATAAGATGTTTATTGTTTGATAAATGATAAACACACACAACACGCACATGAGCTTATGAGACTTGGGTCCAACACAACTTTACAAAAGGCCTATCTCTTTAAAAGTGGGACGAGATGTATTGAATATCAAATTCATTTACTTCATACTATTCAAACCTTACTTTTTTTCTACTATTTTGTAATCATTAGGAGTGTACACTCACATGCATCGCACGTGCCTTCTGCTAGTTTTTATTACATGAAACTGCCTGCGTCTACAACATACCATAGATTGGGTTTTGTGCATAGGTATCTTGTATTTAGTTTGAGTTAGACTCAAATAATGTTACCACCCATGCATGCATATATATATACTAGTGGAATGCACGGGCGATGCACATGAGTGTCCATTCCTTATGAGTGCTAAAAATTAGACCAAACAGAGATGAACATCAATATATAGAAGCCCATAAACTCAACAAATATATAGGCATGATAGTTTACTATAAATCAGATCATATGTTGGCTTAAAAATCCCTTAGTGAATAGACGTGTTAGGGTATAATCTTTGTGTACCTTTGAAAATCTATGAATGTCAACTTGTCAGGTCAAAGAAGCGGATGAATCCATGAAGGTGTGTATTGGGTTGCACCTTCGGATTTTGTCATGACTGGTCCGAGTAACATGTCTACATGTGTTTTTTTGGATGTTGATGGGGATATAATCACCATATCTATATTCAATTAGACCAGCCATCATAAACACCCAACACTATGATTTATGAATAGGAGTAGTCATCTCCAATTAACAGGACTCTGATAGATTTTTCTGCCATTTCTAGAGACTCTAACAGAGTCCTACACAGTGATCATTCATCTCTTTCTCACTTTGAATGACCAACCTTTCCATTATCTTTACAATCATTAGGCTTTTCTGCACACACAGCAAATCCCCTAGAAGATCCACCAAGTATCTGATATGGAGCACATGGATTCGTGGGCAACTCATAATACTTGTTTTCTCGATTTATAAAGCCACCAAATAGTTATGGCAGTTACAAAATACGATCTAAAAGTCAAGAAGTCTCACATGGCTCTGATCATGATGACTCACCCATGACCCAACACTAAACTGATCTAAAAGCCTAAAACAAGTGTGGCAGTGATACAAGGGATGGGGGATAGTTGTGGCAGCACTATTAGGGACCAAGAACAGGTGCAGCTGCATCTGGAGTTAGCTGGGGGATTGGCAGAAGTGCTGGAGCAGTGCTGGGGGGATTGGCAGCAGTGCTGGGGGATTGGCAGAAGTGCTGGAGCAGTGCTGGGGGGACTGCCAGCAGTGCTGGAGAAGTTGGGGGGACTGGCAGCAATTTGTAACTTCTGATGCCAAGCTTTCATTTGAAACTCTTTAATTTTTCTTTTTATTAGGTTGTAAATTAAACAGATTTTTATGTGCCATAACTTATTTTATACTAGATTTCATATGAAAAATCAATTAATATATATGTTTTAATTAGTTACAATAATTATTATTTCACTTCACGTGCGTTCCACTAGTGCTTCTCTACTATTATAAAGAGAATGGGAGGGTCAAAAAGTTGGTTGATTGTTTATTATTATTACTAAAAACTTCTTATGCTATGTTTACATTAAGAAATATTGAGTAAGGGTATGAAAGTAATTTCATACCCCCTACTAAATGGAGTTGAAACTCCACGGTTCCTTGCTTCCATTCCCCCACTGAATAGCAGTTGGGTTCCTCTTCCCTCTCTTCAACTCCATAGTAACCGTTTGTATTTACACATTTCTAAAGGTAGCAAGTTGCAACCCTTGACGTTACAAAGGGGCATGCAGTTGGAGACAACCAGCCCCATGCTATGGAAAAAGATGTAGATCGATCACACTTTTAGGAGACCTTTCCAGTCACCAACGAACTTGAACATGTACTGCCAGAATTGGTTAAGATGCTAGCGTTGACAGGAAGGATGTAAGCCATTGTGAAGAACATAGAAGTGCTGAAGGTTGAATTTTGCTAGGCGAGTTTGAACTTTGAAGCATTTCCCAACATGGCTGTTGGCAACGAATGAGTTTACTTAGTTCATGATAGAGGCCTTTAAGGGTGGTAAGTAGTGACAGCGTCTCCATGAGGACAGCTGGGTTTTTTTCTTGAATTTGTTCTGTCTGAACACCCATAATGGGTTGTGTTACCATTAGATTTCATTTTGGGATCTATTATACTCTCAAATATCTAATACTTCATGGGATATCATTTTAAATGTCTATCTCTTCCTCTGATGGTGCCTTAAATTACTTGCTTGAATGGTTTTGGATTTGTTGGCGTAAAAGTTTTTTTTTTAAAAATGGTGATTGAATTTTCATTTTTAGACTATAACTTGCATAATTTCGTATTCGGTGTTAAAATTCAGATTATTGGGATAACTTTTACAGTTTTTAGTTCTAAAGATTAAAATATACGGTTTTGCAAAGGTGATAATTGAAAGTTTCCATTTAGAGTTTTTGCCTGTTAATTTATAGGCTTAATGGATTTTAAGTGTCAACTTGAGGTTTAGATTTATGGGGCTATTGGTATGTCTTCATTAGTGATTCACAGTTGATACCGCTCTATCTAATCCCTCTAACAAATCTATCAGAGCATATTATTTTTCTACCATTTATACAATTTTTAATCGTACACTCACGTGCATTCCGCTAGTCATCTATAAGATTGTTTGCTATTTAAATGATCATATTGGTTTACTTGCTGCTATGTAAGCTTAACATGTGAAAGATTATATTGACTATTCTATTTCTTTTTATTTTATTGTTTAATGAACTATTCTTAATGTTTGTAGGTAAGACGACATTCTCCAGCTCTCCCCGAGTCATCCTCAACATCTACACATTGTTTATTAAAGAATTTCAGGGAAAACATTGTTGCACTCGGACGGATTAATAAAGATGCAGCACCACATCCTGAACTATATAACATCATAGTAGATGACATTTATGAGCCAAATACGGATTTGTCTCAAAAAGAGGGAACACTTAGAGATCTTACACTTGGAGATATTATTAATTGGCCCAAATATTTTGTAAATTTTATTAATTGACTTTTGCGAGATGCAAAATTTCATTTGACTTTTGTTGAGATGCACAATGTATTGACATGTTAATTGACTAAGTCGTTATGATTTTTTGGTTAAATTATATGAGGTTTAATATTTTGATTTATTAAAGAATAAGTTGGTTTCAAATGTACTCTATTGTGTATAGAAGAAAGTTGGGATGTGATGACTTGGATTAAATATTTTAGAAGTGCATTTACAGGTAAAAGGCAATGACAGGTATAATTGAGCGAATACAATATTATTTTTTCTCCAATTTTCTTGAAAAACGACAGACATCGACCGTCATTTAGATATATAAGTAAAAAAAAAAAACTATAGACCGTCGTTGATGGAACTAAATAACGACTGTCCATGATTGTTGTATATCTCGATATATAATTGACGTTGATGGACAGTCGTTTTTGAAAAACGACACCAACTTTCTCGACGGCCCACTCGACAGCCAGAAGCAGTCGTATTTGATCAAAAATGACAGTTTTGGACAGTCTTTTTTAGCGACTTTTCACGTAGTGGGACTTTGATGATGTCATCTTGTAAACATCTTAAAATGTCTAAATTACCCTTTTGAAACACAAGGTTAGCTAATAAAATAAAATAAATGTAATTGGTTTCGTAACCAAGGTTAAACATAATTAACCTAAGGTTAATTTTTTTATTCATTTTTAAAAATCCATATTAGACGGATGAATGATCCTATGGGTGAGTGAATCTTAATCATAGTTAGTGGGTGGGTGTTAAATGGGACACATGGTGGCCTGTAGAGCCCCCTTTAATTGTGGTTAAGCAATCAACCTAAGGTTTTTTTTTTCTTTCTAAAAATCAATGTTAGATGGATGAATCCTATGGGTGAGTGAATTTTAACCACAATTAGTGGGCGTTAAAGGGGACACGTGATGGCTTGAAGAGCTCCCTTTAATTGTGATTAAGCATAGCATCCTAAGGTTTTATTTTTTTTCTAAAAACCAAGGTTTGATGGATGAACCTTAGGGGTGAATGTTCTTAATCATAGTTAGTGAGTGTTAAAAGGGACACGTGGAGGCTTTTAAAGATTCTTTAAATGTGGTTACTTATAATTAACCTAAGATTAATATATATTTTTTTTTAATTTTCTTAAAACCAAGATTAGATTAATGAATCCTAGGGATGAATGAATCTTAACCATAGTTAGTGGGTGTTAAAAGGGACACGTGGCGGCTTCTAGAACCCTCTTTAATTACGATTAAGCATAACCAACCTAAGGTTATTTTTCCAAACAAACTAAGGTTAGATGGATAAACCCTTGGAGGGCAATGTAATTTCATAAACTAGAAGGGAGGTTTCTGCAATTTCACCAAACCTCAAGGGAGGTGAGTGTAATTTACCCTTTTTTATTTTTTTGTTTGTTTCTTTTGACATATGATACATCAAGCAATGTCACTTTATTTGTAATTTCATTGTTCTTTTCTTGTTTGTTCCTTAATGTGAGGTGTTTTAAGTCTGTAAACATTAAAGATTGCAAACTTTGACTAGTTTGTAGGGACTGATTATCATTTCAAATTAGGTTTCTCTCTTCAATCTTGAATTAGGTAAAATTTGAACTAAAATAAAAGCTCAGATGATGTTTGGTAACACTAATCCAAAGGGAGAGATTATTTCAAAATTATGCTTAGTTGGACTTTAAATTGTTAAGTTGAAGGTTGATTGGATGTCTACATCATTTTGAAGTAGAGCTTATTACTTCAAAAAGATGTAGACATCCAATTACTCTTGAACATAACAATCTAAAGTCCAACTAAGCATGGATTTCGGAATAAGCTCTCTCTATTTAGATTAGTGTTACTAAACGCTACCTTAGCTTGATTATTTAACCCTAAAATACAAACTTGAGTTTGGCTAGAATGGATTTTGGCCTCACGAGATAGCTTAGCTTGAATGCAACCCTAATCACACAGCCATTTCTCTAGATGATGTTTCATTTGCTTCATATGCCTCAGATGAAATGATACACGCGTAAAAAAATAAATCGTGTTAACTTTAAGCCCATGATTCCTCCATAAAATGTCTTTTGATGGTAATTGTATATTAGTATCTATGTTAACTGTTGAAAATGCTTATTGGTTTAATTTCATACACATGAATGCATAGAACCTTAGATCTCCCATTCAAAAATCATTGTGTGACAAGTGCATTTCTTGTATCACCTATGTGGACGGATTAGTTGTAAACTATGACGTTTAGTTCTCTTATGGGGCTAAATGTAGGTTAACAACTTTTCAGTCTTGTTTTTGATAAAGTATATTTGTTTATATATGATTCTTGAATTGTCCGATTGGACAGTTTGGGAATGCATAATTTCCAGTATAGTCAGTTGCTCATGTTTTGTCCAAATTGAGGAAAATTTCGGCAATTGTTTCTCTTGTTCTCTGGGTACATATTTAGACAATGTGGGGGGCTTGCCCCTAATCTAAGTCGTGTACTTGGAGAACCATAAGGAAATGCTGCCGAAATTTCCTTGAAATGGGACAAAGCGCTTGAGCTATTGACTGATGGAGATTATGCATTCCTAAATGGGATAGGAACACCCCACCCTTTAGAAGAGGAGTTGATGGCGATAGGAAGCATGCATACATATTGTAATTGACTGGTGATATCAAACTGTTGCTATTTCTCATAATAGTAAACGAAGAAAGACTTAGACATCTTTTCGGTACTCTCACGGATAGGAGTTGGATTGAAATGTCAAGGTACTTTTTCTTCATAATTTTGTAAGCAGCATTGATTGATAAAGTGTTAGCATCTAAGCAATTGTGAGTGTATTTTTTGTATTAAATATGATTTCAAAGGAATATATAAAAGAGATAAAGGAGTTCATAGAGTTTGGGATAGCTCGGGGAGCGACCGATAACACCGGCGGTATAAAGTGTCCGTGTCCCAACTGCAACAATGTCTTTTATCAAGATAAGGTTACAGCGTATGAGCATATGATCTATGATGGATTTGACTTGAATTATAAAATCTGGTTTCATCATGAGGAGGACATATTACAACACCGACCAGTTGCTCAAGTGTCTCAAAATCCTGATGTTTGTAGGTTAGACAGACAGAATGAGATGGAAGATATGGTGCACGATGTATTCGGGGTCCCAAACCAAGATGAGGGTACCAGTAGTCAGGGATCCCAATCCTGAGTCTGAGAAATTTTTTCAATTGATAAGGGATGCGGGACAACCTTTGTATCCAGCATGTAAGAATCACACAAAGTTGTCTGGCATTGTAAGATTATATCACATTAAGTGTCTTAGTGGATGGAGCAATAAGTCATTCACCATGTTGCTTGAGTTGTTGGGGGAGATACTCCCCGAGGGTTCAACACTACCAGATACTTAATTTCAGATGAAAAAGGTGATGTCAGACTTGGGGGCTTAACTATGATAAAATCGATGCATGTCCTAATGATTGCATGTTTTACTGGAAAGAGTCTGCAAAGAAGACAGTATGTGACATCTGTAGTGAATCAAGATAGAAGATAGGGAATGGTGAAGAGGAGCACAAGAAGAAAACTCCAGCAAAGATTTTGCGTTACTTCCCATTGAGACCCAGCTTACAAAGGTTATTCACGTTGTCCAAGACTGCTTCTGAAATGAGATGGCATGACGAGGGTCGAACTAGGGATGGGAGGTTAAGGCATCCTGCAGACTCACCGGCTTAGGAAAATTTGAACAACAAGTATCTTTTTTTTGCTTCAGATGCTCGAAATGTCAGGCTTGGGTTGGCGAGTGATGACTTTAACTCATTTAGGACGATAAGTATTGCTCACAGCACATGGCCTGTGGTTCTTATTCCCTACAACTTACCACTGTGGCTGTGCATGAAGCAACCTAATTTCATTCTGTCCTTGCTTATTCCTACTCCCTCTGGGCCTAGAAATGTCATTGATGTGTACATGAGGCCTCTAGTCGAAGAGTTGAAGGACTTGTGGATGAATGGGTTGCCAACTTATGATGCGTTGAAAAATGAGACATTTATAATGTGTGCGGCATTGCTCTGGACCATTAGTGACTTTCCAGGATATGTCATGTTGTCAGGTGGGAGCACAAAAGGGAAGTTGGCATGCCCTTCATGCCACAAAGACACTTGCCACTTATACTTGTCTAAAAGTAGAAAGCATTGCTATATGGGGCACCATCGTTTCTTAACGGCCGATCACAGGTTCCGAAAAAATAGAAACTCTTTCGATGGCACTTCTGAGTTCAGGTGTGCTTAAACTATAATGTTTAGGTTTGATGTGCTGCGTCAGTTAGAGGGTAGTATATTCTCCCTTGGGAAGTAGGCTGGGCAAAAACGATAAAGGCAAATGGGCCATGAGGATATGCCCTATAATTGGAAGAAGACCAGTATATTCTTCGAGTTACCATACTGGGAGCACAATTTGTTAAGACACAACCTTGATGTAATGCATAAAGAGAAAAATGTATGCGATAATGTGCTCGGGACTTTGTTAGGTTTGGAAGGAAAATCTAAGGATGGCTTAAAATCTCGACTTGACTTGGTTGATATGGGCGTGAGACGTGCACTACACCCTTAGTTCCAGCTTGACAAAAGCAAAGTTTATCTGCCCCTGCATGCTTTTCGATGGACAAGAATGAGAAAGAGTTGTTTTGCAAGGTTCTGAAGAGTGTGAAGGTTCCAGATGGTTACTCGTTAAATTTTGCAAGACATGTTAATGTGAAAGAGCATAAAATTTATGGACTGAAGAGCCACAACTCTCATATAATAATACAACAATTCCTACCATTGGCTGTGAGGAAGGCATTGCCGAAGAGTGTAACTTCAGTCCTAATTGAATTGAGCAACTTTTTTTTGGCATTATGTTCCAAAGTCTGCCAAGTCGAGGATTTGAGCAGGTTAGAGGAGAAAATTGCAATTACGCTTTGTCATTTAGATTTCCCACCGGCATTCTTTGATGTTATGGTGCACTTGCCTATACACCTGGCCGTAGAGGCAAAGCTAGGTGGACCTGTCCAATACTGGTGGATGTATCCCATCGAAATGTATGACATCAATTATAATCTATCAAATGCTAAAACTTCTTGTTATAATTGTCTTGTTGTCTTACCTAAATTTAATTCGCATAGGTACCTATATACATTGAAATCTTATGTCCGTAATGGAGCTCGACCAGAGGGTAGCATTGCAGAAGGATACTTGGTGGGAGAATGCTTGACATTCTGCTCAAGGTACCTAAATGATGTGGAATCGCGATTGAACAGGTAGGTGAGCAATGACGATGAAACTCCAATAGGGAATGCTCAGCCATTTGCTCTAAGTGAATTAGAATGACAATAGATGCATCGTTATGTGTTGTTCAACTCAGAAGAACTTAAAACATATCGAGAGTAAGAAAAATATTATAAAGGCTTTCCTCTATTATCTTTTGTTTAAACTCTCGGTTTTGACTTAACAAAGGAGATTTGAGCACCACTTGACATCGAATGGTTCCTTGCAGTCAGTACATGAATGAATTGAGGATGACCAATCCAAGACTTATTAGGTCGGCTCCCACATACTCCAAAAAAAGCACAACAAACAATTTAGCTCATGGTTTAGGGGCTATGTAAGTCATATTTTTTTTAACTGGACACATTTGTTCCCATCCCATTATTAATGTTTGAGATTTGAATTAATTGCATCTTGGCCTTCAAATAGGTTCAACTACTGCGTGATTTAGGCAACCCGGTGTCTGACAAGATCACATGACTCTCATATGGTCCACAAAAAGCCGCAACAAGGTTTACGGGCTATGTCATAAATGGATGCAGGCTTTGTACAACACTTAGGGAGCGTGGACATAAGAGTCAAAATAGTGGGGTTGCAGTCACAGCAACGACTACAAGCTATGTAACTTCCAAGGACAGAACCCCTATTGTCATAGATATCACCTACTATGGTCGCTTAACCGACGTAGTTGAGGTGACATATTATGAAAGCTTACAATTTTTATTGTTTAAGTGCGATTGGGTTAATGTGAAGACATAGGGTAGAGGAATAAAGACTGATGCGTTTGGGTTTAAACTCGCGAACTTCACACGCTTACTCCCAGCACACTTGGTGTCGAGTGAACCCTATGTTATGGCATCTTAGGCAGAGCAGGTATTTTATGTCCAAGATCCAACGGAAGAAGATTGGCATGTCATCATCAAGACTATACCAAGAGACTTATTTGGCATGAATGAAGAATCTCTTACGGATGATAATGCATTAGGAAGAACGAACCATTCAACGACCAATAGTTGGATGACATCTCACCTGATGATGATGAAGGTGCTAGTTGGGTGAGACTAGGGATTACTGGAGCAATTGTTGATGCGCCCCCTGAACTGCTACAACAACAAGCATCTTCTACCGAATCCAGTGATGATGAAGTTGAGAATTCGGACTATAACGATGAAGTTGAATGATGTAATTAGTTGCTACCATGTAAAATTACGATGTAATTAGTTGCTACCATGTAAATGAATGAGAATTTGACATTCAATATATTATTTTCATGTTAGTGATCTCAATCTATAGACTTTTTTTGTGTTTATTTTTCTCGGTGTATGATAAATATGCTCTAGGTTGTTTATGTTCATGTTAGTGAAAAAATCTATATACTTTTATGTGTTTAAACTATGTACTTATGAAAAATCTGCTCTGAGTTGTTTATTTTCATGTTAGTGAAGTAATCCATACACTATTAAGTGTTGTTTATGTTCATGTTAGTGATCTCAATCCATAGACTTTTATGTGTTTCTTTTTCTCGGTGTATGATAAATATGCTCTAGGTTGTTTATGTTCATGTTAGTAAAGAAATCCATATACTTTTATGTGTTTAAACTATATACTTATGAAAACTCTGCTCTGAGTTGTTTATTTTCATGTTGGTGAAGTAATCCATACACTATTAAATGTTTTTTATGTTCATGTTAGTGAATAAATTCATATACGTTTACGTTTAAACTCTGTAATTATGAAATATCTGTTCTGAGTTGTTTATTTTGCAGATGAACCCTACACAGTCGCAGGGGGGAGGGAGACCTCCACCCCCGACACATCTGGTGCTGCATTACCCCCTCCCCTTCCAAGACCTATTAGGAGGGGTTGGGGCAAGAATAGGAGTCTTGCCCTGCATAGACTCCCTCCCGGGGTGAAATATAGGGTATTGACCGACGAGTATGCTCAGCCTGTAGAAAAGGCTACGAAGATGTTGGTTAATTACCTCGATAATCTTGCCCGGGATGGGCATTTGTTTAGGCTTGATGTGCCCAGTTGGCTTCACATCGATAAGGAGCAGAAACAACGAGCTTTGGAGCTGGTTCGGGTAAGAATAAAAAATATTTGAAATTGGGTTAATATTTAGTTTTTAATTACATATCTTTTTGTTTACTATTTGCTCATGGTTTAATCGTATGAAATCGTGTTTTAGGTAAAATTTGACATCAAACCATTCGCAGAAAAATTCATTCTTGCTTCCCTCGGGCATAAATACCGAGATTGGAAGGTGAAGCAATGCCGGGAGAACGTCACCCCGGGGGCTATGCCGGAGTAGCTTCTTGTTGCGTGCCCGACAGATGTGGTGGCCACCCAGTGGCCTACATTAGTAGCTTTTTGGTCTCTGAGGAGGGCCAGGTATATATATATTTTTTCATCATTCTAATGGGTAACTTAGATAAATTGTGCTTCAACTCTCTTAATTAACCATAATTTAAATTTGTTGCAGAAATGAAGCGAAACAAATCACTCGAAATAGAAGGTCCCCTATACGAGCAACACGAAGAGCTTTGCTAGGGTCAAGCATGAGGCGGTATGTTTAGTTGGATTTGTTAAAAGATGTTTTTGTAATTTATTTATATTGTATTGACTAAATTTTAATTACTATTGTGACTGTCATAGCCAGCTGCGAGCCCCACTCAGACGCCCCCAGGTCGTGCAGAGGTCTACATCATCACGCACCAGCACAAGGATGGCACGCCAGTGCATGCAGACTCGGGGGAGAAAATTGTAAGTAAATTTAATTATTTGAAAATCTTAGAGTTTCCCCTTTTACTTACCAAATATCAACTGTCTCCAATTGTTTGCAACGCCAGATACAGGAGTTGAGGGCGTAAACACCGGAGGCCTCGCAGGATACCACGGGCCGAGATGATATATACGCTCAGGTCATGGGGCCTAAGAGAGCTGGACGTATCCGTGGACTTGGCTTAGGCCCAACCCCCACCCAGTTATGGGGGTCATGATTTGCGGGTCCCTCTGGTGCCTCTCCCCCTGATCCTTAGACTGTCGAGAGGATCAAAGCTCTCGAGGAGTCAAACACAGAGAAAGACCAGCTACTGGCGGAGACTCGGATGCGTGTGGCATCCTTGGAGCATTTTATGCAGGATTACATGGCGGGACAGGAATTTAATATAAGAATAATTAATTAATACTTTTTAATATTTAAATATTCATTCATTGATTTACCCAATTTTTTCACAACAGGGTGCAGATCAGCCTTCTACAACACCACATGCGACTCCGGAGGTAAATGTTAAGTTTAAAAGATTTTAATTGTAATTTCAAATCTTTTATATATCATGGTGGTGGTGGTGTATGGTAGTGGTTGTGGTAGTGGTGGTGGTAGAGGTGATGGTAGTGGTGGTGGGTAGGTGATGGTTGTGGTGGTGGGTGGTTGTGGGTAGTGGTCGTGGTGGGTAGGTGGTGGTAGTGGTGGTGGGTGGTGGTAGTGGTCGTGAGAAGTAGTCGTGGTGGGTAGGTGATGGTAGTGGTGGCAGTGGTAGTGGTCGTGGTGGGTAGGTGATGGTAGTTGTGGTAGTGGTGGTAGTAGTGGTGATGGTAGTGCTGGGGGTAGGTGTCGTGGTGGGTAGGTGGTGGTAGTGGTGGTAGTGGTGGTGGTAGTGGTGATGGTAGTGGTGATGGTAATGGTGGTGGGTGGTGGTAGTGGTCGTGGGTAGTGGTCGTGGTAGGTAGGTGATGGTAGTGGTGGTAGTGGTAGTGGGTAGTAGTCGTGGTGGGTAGGTGATGGTAGTGGTTGTAGTGGTGGTAGTGGTTGTGGGTAGTAGTCGTGGTGGGTAGGTGATGGTAGTGGTGGTGGGTGGTGGTAGTGGTGGTGGTGGTAGTGGTGATGGTAGTGGTGGTGCGTAGTAGTTGTGGTGGGTAGATGATGGTAATGGTGGTAGTGGTCGTGGGTAGTGGTAGTGTTATTATTGTGGAAGATGTCAAATGAAACCTTGAATGTAATTGGCCAAAAAAAAAATCTGTCATGCCTTGGTACTAAGAGCATTCCTAGCAGCCTCACCAAATTTTAGACCTATTTAGTTAGTATGTTAGTAATGGAAATACCTTATTTTCATAAGTTGGTACACTTTACTCTGCAAATCTGAATCTTAGACCTATTAAGTTAGTATGTTAGTAATGGATATACCTCATTTTCATAAGTTGGAACACTTTACTCTGCAAATTTGAATCTTAGACCTATTTAGTTAGTATGTTAGTAATTGAAATACCTCATTTTCATAAGTTGGAACACTTTACTCTGCAAATCTGAATCTTAGACCTATTTAGTTAGTATGTTTGTAATGGAAATACCTTATTTTCATAAGTTGGAACACTTTACTCTGCAAATATGAATCTTAGACCTATTTAGTTTGTATGTTAGTAATGGAAATACCTCATTTTCATAAGTTGGAACACTTTACTTTGCAAATCTGAATGGTAGACCTATTTAGTTAGTATGTTAGTAATGGAAATATTTCATTTTCATAAGTTGGACCAGTTGAGGATGTATTAAAACACACGCGTTAGAAGAAATGGGATCGAAATCCGAACCCCGGTTTGGAAATTGTGGGATGATGTAGGTTTAGGCCATAGTATAGTATCCAAGTATTCGCTCGAAATGAACTACAACACTTAGGATGTATTGAACTACACGGGTTAGAAAAAACGGGATCGAAATCCGACCCCCAATTTGGAAATGGTGGGACGATGTAGGTTTAGGCCATAGTATAGTATCAAAATATGGATTCCGGCCGTCTCGGCGCCCAAAATGGGTATACGGCCTCAGATTCGCTCGAAACCAACTCCAATACTTAGGATATATTGAAATACACGCGTTAGAAGAAACATGATCGAAATCTGACCCCCGGTTTGGAAATGGTGGGACGATGTAGGTTTAGACCATAGTATAGTATCCAAGTATGGATTTCGACAGTCTCGACGCCCAAATCAGGCATATGGCCTCGGATTCGCTCAAAACCAACTCCAACACTTAGGATATATTGAAATAGATGTGTTAGAAGAAACGGGATCGAAATCCAACCCCCGGTTAGGAAAGGGTGGGATGATGTAGGTTTTTGCCATAGTATAGTATCCAAGTATGGATTTCGGCCGTCTCGACGCCCAAATCAGGCATACGGCCTTGGATTCACTCGAAACCAACTCCAACACTGAGGATGTATTGTTCAGAACCTCATTTTTTCTCCTCCCTTTAACCCTAGTTAATTAACTTAACCATGTTAAGCTCAACCTTAACCATAGGTCTATGTGATTTCCTATTGCATAGGCCAAAGCCAAGGCCGATCCCGGCCCAAGGCCCTTGAGTTTTCTCCATTGCATAAACCCAAAATTTCATTTTGGGTGATTTGGCCAGCTCTTCCCCAAACCCTAGTTCTATCATCTTTCCCTTTTGATGATAAGATTTGACTTAAAGAGAGGGGGACCAGCCTGTGCACCTGGAAGCTCCAAAACTCCCATTATCCTTCCACTGACTTACCAACCATGTCATACCTCCTCAAAGTCTATAATTTACAACTTGTGTCAACCTTGGGAGGGAGGACTCCCCAGTAAAAGAGCTGCCTTAAGTTTAATCCTAAGGAAACTCTCCTTCAAGTGAGAGCAACTGTCCCCCATCTTCTCTACTCCCCTCTCCTGAACTGATTACCAAAGGTCCAAAACTTCAAGTCCCTATCCTATAGATTTTGCTAAGTCCAATATCCAACCCACTACAAACCCAAACCCAGGATATAAAACTAGTGTAAGACCCTTGTCTCTTGGTGAGTCTGGCCTTGGGAGGTGAGGTTGAACCTGGGGAAAAGCTTGGGCTTTCCTTCATTGGACGGTCTCCCTCTCCTAGCCAGTACTTCACTTGTGAACCCGCAATGTGCACCATTGAAGGGTGAGGACTTCCATATCAATTTATTTTTTTTATTTTCTTTTTCTTTTCTGTTGTCCAATAGATCCTAGTCCCTTTCTAGGAAGTATCCAAGCCCTCACCTTCCCTGATTAGTGAGGGCCCCTTGCTTTGTTTCTAACAAGACAAGGGGTCCCCATGAAGAAGACGAGAGGCCTCCCATTTATATTTTATTGCCGTATCAATGCTTTGTCATTTATATTTCTTATTGGCTTTCTTGTTATGTTTGTTTGAAATTCTTGAATCACCCTACGTTTGGAGGATTGATTGAGGCTGATTAGACTTTAACTGAATCATGAGTATTGGCTCCAAATTTGGTTATAAAATGTTGGTATCATGCTTACCAACATTCTATCCAGTGCTTGGTCTTGGTGTTTTCCTTAGCTTCGAAGTCTACTAAATCCCAAAACCAGTCAAAAGTAAGGTCATTATACATCAACTTTTTCAAATGGAACTACTCCTAATCCAGATATTGCTGTAGTATTGCTGTATAATGACATTGCTTTTGTTGTCCAGACTTTGTAACCTCCTAACCATGCTTGATCTTTAACCAAGGTTACATTTAACCCTAGTTAACCAATAGGATCCCTATTTTTTTTTTTAATCCAAAGCTGTGTTGGAAATCGACACTGTTTTTAGACTTTTAAATACCAAACCGGCCTTGTATGAATTATTATCACCATCTAACTAGTTAAACTTAACACTAGTTAAAACCCCTTGTCCATCAGACCTCTAACTAGGGTTACACTTAACCCTAGTTAACCAATAAGACCCCTTTACACTATTTTATTTATTTATTTACCCAAAACAGTGCTGTTTTGAGGTGTTTTGGATGGCTAATGAGGGTCAAACTTAACCATAGTTAACCTTTCTTTGTCCCTTAGACCTCAAACTAGAGTTATACTTAACCCTAGTTAATCCTATGATTTTTCCTTATCTATTTTATCAAAAAAATGCTAAGAACAACACTGTTTTTGGGTATTTAAGTGTTTAAAAATCAGCTGTTGGGTGATTTGCATGCCTCAAAACTAGGGTTAAAACTTAACCCTGGTTCAACCCTCTTGTCTCATGGACTGTAAACCAAGGTTTAATTAACCCTGGTTAACTAACTCTATTTTGGGTCCCAAGTATGTGGGAAGCCATTCTAGGCCCTACATTCACTTAGGAGCCATTCATGGATTTTTAACTTGGGTTAATTAACTCCCCATGCCATATTTGACTTTTAACTTGGTTTGAATTAACCATGGTTAATCCCCCTTCCATCATATAGACCACTAAATAGGGTTAAACTTAACCCTGGTTAAGTCTCATATCTTTGGTTGAACCTTAATTTGAAAATACCAAAAAAATCCAAAACATACAAATGACCAAAAATGCATTTTCTTGTTTTCTTAACTATGGTTAGGTATCCTAACCACGGTCAACACCCCTCTAACCACGGTGAGACTTAACCTTGCACTTGACCAACCCGATCAACTAAACCATAGCCTCCGGGCTAGACCCTTGACCACCATATGCACACACACACCCCCCTAGACTCGGCACAAGCTCATGTGTTAGAACTACGCTCGGTCTGATCTCATCCCGGTGAGTACATAGGCAACCCTACTCGGGGTTCGACCCTAGTCATCTAGCTTTCTATATTTTTTGGATTAGCATTCTTTTAAACACTTGGATATTCTAATTAAACTTTGAGATTAAATTGGCTTAAATTTAAGGAGTAGGAGTAGGTAACTGTTATAAAACGGGGGTCCTGGGGTGCCTAACACCTTCCCTGAGGCTTAATCGAACCACTTACCATAATCTCTTATAGACCATAAGTCCTTATCCAACCACCGGGACCTATCCCTCAGAATGAATAGGTGGCGACTCTCAAGTCAATTCACAAATGTGAAAGTGGGTCCGAAAAATCTCATTCTCACAACTCTGACGACTCTGCTGGAGACGGTTCAAGCCAGAACCTATACTTAAGCCAAATTCATCTCAATATTAATTAAAATGCCTAAGTCTTTAATCAAATGCTAATATCTCTCGAGTGTTTTTGTAAATGTGCATTTCATACATATCATTGTTGTGTAAATCTCCCATTAAACCCAGTTAGACAAGCTTATTACACTAACGGCTGCTGGATGATGATCCTCAGTGTCATTGGCTTAAACGTCTTGGAGGTCTGTGAAATTTTGTCTACGGGGTGATGACCCTCAAGAAATGATTCTGAACACTCCTGTTTACACTAATCATCCTTTTTCAGGTATGGTCAATACCGAGGAGCAGCATATATGGTGTTAAGTGACCCCTATCCTTTTAAGAACACACTTGCATTACACCAGCATGCATACATGTGGACTAGGCTATGGTATAGTCTATAAGCAGCCTACCTGGAGGGATACTATAAATCCTAACCTACTTATACCCTATACCAGTCCCCTCAATCATGGTTGACTACCTGGAATCATGGTTGACTACCTGGACACATTCTATCCAGATAAGTACCCATCCAGGGGCATGTACTGAGCCTTCTTCTGTGCTTGTAATAAAACACAACCTACACTGCTTCCTAACATAGCATGTGGCGTTCAAATCCCAGGCAGATAGGTCTTTTCCAGACCTACCCCCAACTTTGACCTAATAGACCATCGGTTCCTAATAACCCGGGTAAAGTATGTCGGACCTCTGTCCGTCTGCCCTATTGGATCACATGTGCCTTATCACACCCAATTAATAAAATTCAAAAAAAAAAAAAAGAGAAAATCAAAAATCAAAAAATCATAATTCCCTCTTGCATGTCATTCTGAATTCCAAAGTAGGGGCATCGTCCCTATGTCAATTAGACCCTATTAGGTCATCTGCATGTTTGTTAATCTTCCCCGCCCTTATCTATTTTGGCTCTTACTCCGTACCTTTTCCATTATTTCAGGAGCAGACCCTGAGTTGATGGACATGAAACTGATCAAGCAGTACAATATAGATCAACTAGTGGATGGACATAAAATTGATCCAGATACACCTACATCGCAGCAGCTGCAAGCCCCGAATCTTGAGGCAAGGATAGTTGAGAATGCCTAGAACATAGAAGAGCTGAAAAACATTGTGCATGATTTTATACAGGCCATAACACATGCTCTCTTGTCCTCAACTCCTCGACTGACCGATGTGCTAGGCCCATCACAAGCTAATCCGCCACATGTCACCAACCTCATCCCACCACCTGTCATCAACACCCCACTACCTATTCAACCACCACAACTGCATACCTCCAACATCCCTCCACCACCTATTCAACCACAACCCGACTTCACTTTCGGCATGCCACCTCCACCAATCTAACAACAACCTATACCCCACATCACACCTCCCATCATTGACCAGTTTGAGGAGGAAGAAGTCAGAGCTGGCAATGAACCCCATACTGGGTCAGTTCACATATCTTCCAGTTCAGCATAGATTCCTGATGCTTGTAGAGAAAGAATTGAGAAGTTGGAAGAGCTGGTGAGAACTGTCCAAGGAACCCGTAAATCTATAGACTTCAGGGATATGTGCATGCACCCAGAGATTCAATTGCCCCGAGATTTCAAGATACTTGATTTCAAGAAGTACAATCGGAAGGGATGTCCCGAGATGCACCTAAGGGTTTACTGCGGAGAGCTGTTCCAGTTGGAACATGATGACAAGCTTTTGGTCCAGTTATTTTAGAAAAGTCTAAAGGGGGCAGCCCTGCAGTGGTTCACTAAGGTCGACCCCAACAAAGTCCGAACTTGGGAGGGTCTCTATGAGACGTTTCTAGCCAAATATTCTTACAATATTGATCTAGTCCCTCAAAGGGTATATTTGGAAAAGATGTCCCAGAGGGACAATGAGACCATCGAATATTTTGTTTGGTGGAGAGAAATAGCTGGAAAAATGAGCACCCCTCTGCCGGAAGATAAGCAAGTGACCACTTTCCTCTGCACTCTCAAGCATCCACTTAAGACCCTTTTGGTAGCATAGCCTATTTGAAATTTCAGTACCATGGTCAAATGCGATGCCCAGATTGAGGTGACCATGGATGATATAGGGGCATTCGACATGTTTCAAGGATCAAATGGTGCATCCTCTTCCCGTGCTCCCCTCCCTTCGAGAAAGGATAATAGAAGGAAAGAGAATGATGGATAGATGGTCATGGCCATTCAAGTCCCCAACCTCCCTCAACAACCTCGACAGCCCCAGCAAGCTCAACAAAATCATGGAAGACTCCTCTCTCACCAGATGACATTTGAACAGAGGAGAAATCGGGCATTCACACCAATCCCGTACTCCTTGACATCTCTCCTCCCTTTCTTGTTAAATAAGAAGTTGATCACCCTGAAGGATCCCCAACCTCCATCGGTAGTTCTCCTGGAAGGATACAGGCTGGATCAACATTGCGGATATCACCAGTCACCAGGGCATTCTACGGATCGATGCTATGATTTCAAACATGCTTTCCATGACCTATTTGAGACAGATACAATTTTCTTTGCACCGGGAAATGTGGACATCACTCAAGTCCCTCTGCCCAATCATGCTACCTGTGAGCATGAGATTTTCTATCCACTTTCACATTTATGGTTTGACTAAGAGTCACCACCTATTCATTCTTAGGGATAGGTCCCCGGATTTGATTGGACAAGGCAAATGGTGTAAACAGAGATTAAGGTAAGCGGTCTGATTAAGCCCTGGGAAAGGTGTTAGGCATCCCAGGACCTCTATTTTACAATGGTAACCTACTCACTAAACTTAAGCCAAATTTAATTTCAAAATTATTTAAAATGCCTAATCGTTTAATCAAGTGCTAATCCAAGAAAATAAGAAAGCGAGATGGGGTAGGGTCGAACCCGAGTAGGGTTGCCTACGTACTCACCGGGTGTGATCAGACCGAGCGTAGTTCTGGCACATGAGCCCGTGCCAAGGCTAGGGATGTGTGTGTGTGTGCATAAGGTAATCAAGGGTCTAGCCCAGAGGCTAGGGTTTAATTGACCGGGTTGGTCAAGTGCAAGGTCGGGTCTAACCGCAGTTAGAGGGGAGTTAATCATGGTTAGGGGCTAACCAAGGTTAATAAGTCATAACAAACATGCTTTTTTGTCTTTTTATATTTTTCTGATTTTTCTAGTATTTTTGGGGATTTTTTCAAAGGGTCAAGCATCTTAACCATGGTTAAAAATCAACTGGAGTTGGACTAACTCCAGTTAAAGGGGCTAGACAGGGAGAAAATTACCACAAGAGACCACTTTGGGCTTTTCGGAATATTTTGGATTTTTCTGTCATTTTTTCAGATTTTTCCTGGTTAGGAATTTTTTAACCATTGGTTAAGAGTCCGGCTCGGTCCCAAGGTGGGGTTGACTATAGTTAAGGGTCCTAATCATGGTTAAATTGATCTTGGAAGACCATTCTTGAATCCAGGGAATATTTATGATTTTTTGATCAATTTTTCAGAATTTTTTGGGTCATGGGCTGTTTAACCATGGTTAAATTTTAACCATAGGTAGATTTAACCATGGTTAAGGGTCTGATTTAGTCAAAAGTGGGCCCAGGGTCCATGGCAGGGCCTAGAGTGGCCTCCTACCTGGTCTGGGCCCTTACAAAGGTCTGAAATTGTCAAACACATTTTTAACCATGGTCAGGGTACCGTTAACTATGGTTGGAGGCTAACCCAAGGGAAACCGAGACTATGGTTGCGAAGCCTGATGTACAAGGAATAATTTGAGCCTTTGTTGGGCCCGAGGTCGGGTGTGAGCCCCACGGAGGCCCAAATTCGCCTAGTTGAACACCATATGAAATGATAGATTTTCAAAAAAACACATTTTCAACCTCTGTTCGTCAGCAATTTAACCATGGTTAGAGGCTGAACCAATGTGATCCGAGACCATGGTTAGATAGCTTGCACTTCAGGAAAACAATTGAGTCTTTGTTGGGCCCAATAGAGGTCGGGTGTGGGCCCCACAGAGGCCCAAAGTCACCTACTTCACTATTTTTGTACACTGTCGACCCCACTTTGGGGTCGATTTAACCACGGTTAGCGTGCGAGTTAGGAGCTGAAATTTCACAGGGGGGTAGCCCAGAGTGTAGAGAGTCTAACCAAGTCCCTGGTCCTGACCTAGGTCCACTCTAACCATGGTTAAAATGGTGGGGACAGTAGGGGTCTGAAACTGACATTTTTTGAAATGTTTTTTGGAAAACCTTCTTGTTGGCTGGGTGTGCTCCACCCGTGTGAATCCAGGGGGTTTTCTTATGGATTGAAGACCCCCCAGACCTTAAGGGAGGTGATAACGCATGAGTTGAGCCTCCAGGGACTTCCTCCTCGCCCATGGTTAAGGCGGGAAGACCCTGTCCTCGACTGAAATGAAGCACCACAGTAAAAAAAATAAAAACAGGAAAAATAGGGACCCCTGGATCAGGACCAGGGGTCCCTTACAGTGACAATAAAAGAAAAAAAAACAGTAAGGGGAGGGGGAGTGTGTACCCTCTCAAATGCTTTGCACGATGATGGTGCAGTGGTGGCTACGGTCCTTGCACAAGAGGTAGGGCGATGTGGCGGTGATTGTAGATGGTCGGGGAGTGGAGCAAGCCTTGGGACAGCATTTAGAGGGCCCTGAGAGCTTTCCTATATGGATATCTAAGGCTGGAAGTAGGGTGGACAGGGGGTAATCGGTTTTTACAGTGTTTGGATACGGTGGCTATGAATAAGGTGGTGCAAGGTGGGGTTGTGGTATAGGGTGATAGAAGGCCTGATGGAAGAGTCCTAGGAGGTCTAAGGATCTTCCTAAGTGAAGGGATAAAACTGGTGTAGGGAGAAACGAAGGCTGGCTGAACATTTTTTTTTTTTGAAAAAAACTCCCTGGACCGTGGAGGTGGGGTGATCGTAGATGGTGTAGGATGGAGGCAAGTTTAGGGGAGTTCTTGGCAAGCTTTTGGGTGTCCTACAAAGGTCTTAGATGGAGAGTTGAAGCTTGGAGAAGCTGAGGATTGGAGCTAACCGAATGGGAACAAGATATGGGTATGTTTGCTTTTTTTTTTTTGCAGATTTTGTTTTTCAACGGTGGCTATGGTGGTCTTTAAATAGGAGATGAGGAGGTGAGGATAAGGCTAAGGGTTACCCTAGGCGTGGGGAGACAAGGCAGGAGGGATCAGAGAAGGGGCAGGGCCAGCTGACCAGGCGGGCGTGGTCTGTTCACGCGTCCCCTTGACAGGGACGATGAACAGTGCAGTGTTTAAAATTTTTTTTTTTTTTAATTGGTTGTTGTTTGGTTGCTTGGGCCCAACATGTATGTGAGCCTTGCCACATAGGGTTGGTGCCCAATCAAACCCCTTCTCATTTTTTTTTTAATTTCTTATAATTTTTTTTTTTTTTTTACCTTTTTGGGCCTAATCACCACACATGTGGGGAAGGCAAAAATGATTTTGCCACTCTAAGAGTTGACTCCCAAATTTTAAATTTTGAAAAGGGGTAATATGGGTCCCACTTAGATTGGGCTTAATGGGCCCATGCTTGGGCCCAAAAAAGGTTTTAATTTTTTTTTTTTTGGTTTTGGACTTAAAATGGGCCTTGAGCCCCTGGGTCTCTAGTCTAGGGTTTAGACTAGGGTTAGGCTAGGGTTGGACCTAGGGTTAGTCATAGGGTTAAGCCAAGTTAACTATGGTTAAGTTAATTAACCATAGTTAAAATAGGGTGTAAAAATAGGGTGTTGACACTACCCCCTGGAACTTAAGGCCCATCAACCGAAATCTCCTACAGTCAAATTTTGAGCAAATTCTACGTTTGTTATGTCCTTGCTTTATTTCACCAGTTGTATTTCAGTCGGCCACAGTGGCCCATGTCAATCTCTTTCTCCCCAGTGTAATCGGTTGGTTGCCAGTGGCCCTTACTTCAGTTATTTTGTTTTCAGGTCAGTGGCCAATGGCCCTTATCTCAATTGTCTTTTGTCGAGTTGAGTCTGTTCACCCGAAATTATCTTAATGAAATGACTCTTTTAAATCAAATTCCTATTGTACTCTGAGATACCTAATTTAAGAACTGAACTAGTTTCTAATGCCTATAAGGTTGATCACTCAAATCAACGGACATCTTTCCAACATTCAACGGACTAAGGCAAGAACAATACAAGAACAATGAAGATCTCTTTGAACCATAAATCTCAATCAACTAAAATGAGGACAATGCAAAGAATGTTCATGCTCTTGACCAATCAAGGAAATGATAGGAGGCCATCTTTTGATACCCCTCTCAATACCTCGCTTACCCATGCTATATATATCCGCTAGTTAGACCATTGAGCCTGATAGCCTTGCTTTCAAGTCGCACACAGGGGCACCCTATGAAAGTCAAAGAATAATGCACAAGAACAAACCAATAAAGAACAATAACATCAAAGTGGCTTTTTTGGCCGAATTACATCATGACCTGATCCCTATTTAGGTACGTAGGCAGCCTGAAATGAGGTTCAGTCATAACACAGCAAATGTGCCACAATACAAGGCGACTGTGTTAAAAAAAAAAAGAAAAAAAAAGCCCTTGGTTAAAAAGCGAAGCAAAGCTTCACCAAAGGACAAAAGATGAAGGAGTTCACTAAAGGACAAAAGATGAAGAAGTTGGTTTCATTCCGACACTGAACAAATATCATAACAAATATCATAGGGTGCCCCACCCTTATTGAAACAGAATCTTTGATCCTTATTTCGTTTCTAACCAAACCATGTTTCGTCCTAAACCTAAAGCCCTCCTTGATTTTTGAAAGGAATTGAGCATTGACGTTCAAAAGCATTCGTCCTCATTCTCGACAAGCGGTGACAAGAGAAGAACAAAGAATTGTCATGTCAAAGTTCAAAAGTTCAAGACAAAATGCAAAGCTTGTATACCCAGTCCTAGTGATCCGCAAGGTCCCAGGGGCAAAAAAGGGATAAATCAAATTTCACGGGCATAGTAAGGAATCATTAATCCTACTATTGCGCAAAAATTACGTAAACCCAGTCTTGGTGAAAACCTGAAAAGGTCCAGGGGCAAAAAAGAGACAAAGATCAAAGTGTACAACCCGATTTCAGAAAATTCCAGGAGCAAAATGGAAGACTAATCAATACAAGTCTGAACATTAGTCTATCAAAAGCAAATACAGATCCGCTTCAAAGATGATCAACCCCCGCTTAATCATTCTACCTGAAGGCAAAGGAACCTAGCTAGGTCTCCCACTGCAGACAATCTCAGGTGCACTGTCAAATGGTCAATTTCATTATAAACAGTCTATTGGTCAACCATCAGTCTACCACCAAACAGTCTATCAGTCAATCCATAAGTCTTAATTAACAATTTTTTCGCATCATTTGTCAATCAATCCATCAGTCTATTATCAAGTCATTCCCATCCATTAGTCTTCCAGTCAAATTTCAATCCACAATAGAGTAAGCTCAAAGTCGACTACTCATTCCCGCTGGTGCAAAAAGAGCAGTAAAGTCGGGGTAAAGCAAAGTCAACAATCTATTCTGGATAAGGCAAATAGATTAGTGCATCCCGATGGGCAAGTACATACAGCTAAATCACCCAAACAGGGGGCAAATTCCAGTTCAGCAAGACACAGATATATACAGAAAGGCGAAGATACGTGTAATGGCTCAGGTCATGGCTCTCATCCCTCATATTTATCTTTCCTCCTACTAGCTATTAATTTAAATTTATCCTCAGCAAGGTAATCGGGCGGTTGCCTACACCATTGCATCAACTTCCTGGTGAAGCAGTCGGGCGACTGTCTTTACTCTCATCACCTTGAAACCCCTGTGAGACAATCAGGTGGTTGTCTGCACTGTCTTGCATCCTACTTTAGTGAGAAAATCAAGCGGTTGTCTGTAATATCTTGAATCCTACCCCAGTGAGACAATCGAGAGGTTGTCTGCACTAGCTTGTATCCTACCCCAGTGGGACAATCGGGCGGTTGTCTGCACTATCTTGCATCCTATCTAGTGGGACAATCGGGTGGTTGTCTGCACTATCTTGCATCCTACCCCAGTGAGACAATCGGGCAGTTGTCTGCACTATCTTGCATCCTATCCAGTGAGACAATTGAGCAGTTATCTACACTATCTTTCATCCTACCCCAGTAAGACAATCGAGAGGTTGTCTGCACTATCTTGCATCCTATCCAATGAGACAATCGAGCGGTTGTCTGCACTATCTTGCATCTTACCCCAGTGAGATAATCGAACGGTTATTTGCACTTTCTTGCATCCTATCCAGTAAGACAATTGAGTGGTTGTCTGCACCATCTTGCATCTTATTCAGTGAGACAATCGAGCAGTTGTCTGCACTATCTTGCATCCTACCCTAATGAGGCAATCGGGTCCTTGTCTGCACTATCTTGCATCCTACCCCAGTAAGACAATCGAGTGGTTGTCTGCACTATCTTTCATCTTATCCAATGAGACAATCGAGTGGTAATCTGCACTATCTTGCACACTATCCAGTGAGACAATCGGGCGGTTGTCTGCACTATCTTGCATCCTACTCCAGTGAGGCAATCGGACGATTGTCTACACTAGCATTTCATCTTATCTCATGTGAAGAATTCAGGCGGCTGTCTTTATCCTCCTCATCTTGCTACCCAGTCAAACAATCGAGCGGTGGTCTATAGTGTGTTGCTTTCTTGTCCAGTCAGACAATCGAGCGGTTGTCCTCACTATCTTAGCTTATTACCAGGTGGAGCAGTCGGGCGGCTATCTTTACCCTCCTTATCTTGCTACTTAGTCAGACAATTGGGAGGTTGTCTGCACTGTGTTGTATTCTTTTTCAATGAGACAATCGGGCGGTTGTCTACGCTATCTTGGCTTGCTACTAGGTGAAGCAGTTGGGCGGCTGCCTTTACCCTCCTTATCTTGCTACCTTGGCAGACAATCAGGAGGTTATCTACTGCTTTACATTCTACCCCAGGTGAAGCAGTCGGACGGCTGTCTTTACCCTCCTTATCTTGCTACCCTGACAGACAATCGAACGGTTGTCTACAGCATTGTATCCTAACCCAGGTGAAACAGTCGGACAGCTGTCTTCACCCTCTTCTTGTCAGCCAATCGGGTGGTTGTCTACAGCTTTGCTTTCCCTTCACTAATCAATGAGTATATTGAAACGGTCGTGTGATCGGATTTCAGTTACGACCTCCAGTGAAGTTTTTCTTGCTCTACTAGCTCACTAATCTAGGAGTATACTGACACGGTCGTATGACAGGATATCAGTTGTGGCCTCCAATGATGTTAGTCTTGCACTTATCATCTTTCATCTTGCTCTGCTAGATCACTAATCAAGGAGTATATGGACATGGTCGTGTGACCGGGTGTAAGTTGCGGCCTCCAGTGATGTTAGTCTTGTACCCCTCATTTCCTTCTTGCTATTTTAGCTCAATAATCAAGAAGTATACGGACACGGTCATGTGACCAATTGTCAGTTATGGACTCCAGTGGCACTAACCCTGCACCTATCATTGCTTTACTTCTATCTCCAGTACGGTGGTCATGTGGCCAACCATCACCTCATCTCTGTTGGAGCGGATGTGTGTTCACTCCACTTATCCATCATGCTTGCTCTCACTCGGCTTCCTGGTGTAAAAATTGGATGATTTAAGTCTTTGTCGTTCAATTGCCAAGTCGGCACTCTCCGATAAAGAAGGGCAGCTGTCAGCAACTCAATTTTGCACCCCCTTTAACCCTGGTTCATTGACTTAACCATGTTAAGCTCAACCTTAACCATAGGTCTATGTGATTTCCTATTGCATAGGCCCAAGCCAAGGCCGATCCTAGCCCAAGGCCCTTGAGTTTTCTCCATGACATAAGCCCAAAATTTCATTTTTGGTGATTTGGCCAGCTCTTCCCTAAATCCCAGTTCTGCCATCTTTCCCTTTTGATGATAAGATTTGAATTAAAGAGAAGGGGACCAGCCTGTGCACCTAGAAGCTCCAAAACTCCCACCATCCTTCCACTTAATTACCAACCATGCCATACCTCCTCAAAGTCTATAAATAATAACGTATGTCAAGTTTAGGAGGGAGGACTCCCCAGTAAAAGAGCTGCCTTAAGTTTAATCCTAAGGAAACTCTCCGTCAAGTGAGAGCAACCGTCCCCCATCTTCTCTACTCCCCTCTCCTGAATTGATTCCCAAAGGTCCAAAACTTCAAGTCCCTATCCTGTAGATTTTGCAAAGTCCAATATCCAACCCACTGTAAACCCAAACCCAGGATATAAAACTAGCGTAAGACCCTTGTCTCTTGGTGAGTCTGGCCTTGGGAGCTGAGGTTGAACCTGAGGAAAAGCTTGGGCTTTCCTTCATTGTACGGTCTCCCTCTCCTAGCCGTTACTTCACTTTTAAATATTAATTTATATTTTTTAATTTTTAAAAAAATTAATCGGATAATTCAGATACTATCCGAATCCGGATATTTTAATCGGAGTCGGATACGGATATCATATTTCACTATCCGCCGGATATTTATTTGGATTCGGATATCCGGATATATAATCGGATACGAATTCGGATATACCAATATCTGCTCCGTTTACAACCTTACTTCCCGAGGAGGGAACAAGAGATTTTGATCGATTTCTGTACTATTAGGTTATTCGACTTTCATTTAATTAAATGTTGTAATAGATGTTGAAGAACCATACTTAGTTGATGTTGACTATAGACTCAGTTGTAGATAGACTTGTCATACTAGTTAATTCTTATTTAAGAGAAATTTTTAGGTTCATATTTTAGTATTGTCTTGCTAGTTTTAAGGTTAATTCAGGATAAGCAGTGTAACGGGTCCAAAGTTCCATCTTTAGCCTAGATGGGATTTCGAGGCGTTACAGAACTCTTCTTTGTGCTTGCTTGATGGGTCTAACATCATCTAAAGTTGTGAGATGATGGACTGCAATATTTGGGTCGAGGCCAGACATTTCTATATAGTTCCATGCGTTTATCTTTATACTCTTTGAAGAGACAAAGATATTCATCATTTTCCGATTGGGAAAAGGAAGCTCTAATGAACGTTGGTCTTAGGTCATGTTCTGTGCCCAGATTAACTTCAAGGAGATCAACTGTTGATTGACCTCCTACTTCGAATTCTGGAGGAGTCGGACAGACTTCTGTTTCTTCTCATGATTCTTCAATGATAATTTCTTCTCCTAATGAAGAGTTTTCATCTACCGTAATAGTATTTACGGTTCAGACCTGATCTTCATTTGACGAAGGGTCATAATTTTCAGACTCAGGTCCTTCCAAGCTGGAACTAGTCCGCTTATTAATGGCCATAGACTTTTTCTGTATTAGATTGAGTGCTGGCATAAGTTCGTGGCCAAAGATTTATTGAATATTTACTTAATTCCTATACTACCCCTTACTCATCTTGCTTAATTCCTATACTATACCTTACTTGAAATTCACTATGGTTATAATGGGACTCCTTGAGTCCGGTTACGCAACTAAGGTTGCCATGTGTCCCTTTTAACACTCTTTAACTGTGGTTAAAATTCACTCACCCATCCTTAATTTCTCTAAAATACTAGACTTGAAATTCTCTCCGGTTATAACCAGACTTTTGGACTCCGGTTACGCCACTAAGGTGGCCATGTGTCCCTTTTAACGCTCTTTAACTATGGTTAAGATTCACCCATCCCTAAGATTCAACCACTTATCCTTGGTTTTTAGGAAAAAATATGGAAAAAAAAAATTAACCTTAAGGGTTAGTGAATTTTAACCAACGTTTCAAAAAAAATTAATATTTTTTCCTAAAAAACAAGGATAGGTGGGTAAACTCTAGGGGTAGGTGAATCTTAACCACGGTTAAGGGGTGTCAAAAGTGACATATGACAACCTCAAGAGTGTAATCGAACTCCAACTATGGTTAAGATTCACAAACCCCTAGGCTCACCCACTTATCCTTTGTTTTAGAAAAAAATATTAATTTTTTTAAACCCTGATTATAACTAGGCTTTAGATTTTTTTAAAAATAAAAACCAAGGATAAGTGAGTAAATTTTAATCACATTTAAGGAGTGTTAAAAGGGACACATGGAGACCTCAGTGGCCTAACCGGACTCCTAGCTCGCTTTCTTTGCAAAACTCTCTAAAAGAAGGTCTCGCCAATGCCCCGCCCTTCTCCTTTCTTTTCTATACCAAAATTCCCTTAAAGCTTTAGTTCTCAAAATGTCCTTACGTCATATTTCTATAACTAACGTGTCTCTCACAAATTTTTTTAATCCAAAGTGTCCCTCAAGTTTCAATACCAAAAATATTCTTTAATATTTTTTTCCAAAATGCTCTCACTAGAGTCCCTCTTCCCAGTCTCTTCCCTTCCCCTCTCTCTCACGTGCATCGCATGTGCCATCCACTAGTCGCCTATAATGAAAAGGGGGGGGGGGCTAATTACACATAAGATCCAGTGTTATCCTAAAATGATATTCAAGTGTCCCTTTAAAACAATTTCCTTTCCCATGCAAACACACATTGCAGACTAATGGATATCCCGTGTTAAGTGCATCTAACAATAGTTAAGACTTTGATTTAAAATTATATTTTTTTTTTTTAGATTAATTAATATTTTTTTTCAAATAAGTGTAAATACAATAGTATCATTTTCAAACCAAAATATTAACTATTGGACTAATAGAAATCCGGTGTTAAGTGTCTGTAACGATATATAGTTAAAACAACACTTAAGATTTTGATTTGAAATAATAATTTTTTTCTCTATATGAAATAATATTTTTTCAAATAACTGTAAGAATAATATTATTATTTCAAATCAAAATCTTAACTATCGTTGATAGGATGTAATAGCCTGTTTCTATTTGTCCAATTCTTTAAAATGTACATTTAGAAAAGAGTTTTTTTCTTTTGAAGTGTCGCTTGAATATCATTTTGGGATAACACAGAACTTCTGACATGTAATTAACCATTTTTTTTAATTTTTTTTTTATATTAGAGTTTTACATTAGACCATTTAATCTATACACCTTCCACCATATGTAATCAAAGTTAGGTGGATGAGTTTGGATCATATTCAATCACGATTCAACTCAGGAGAGTTCAATCACACCCACTAGTCAACATGTGTCCCTTTTAACCCCTAGGGTTAAAGAATATAACCTTGGTTTTCAGAAAAATATTCAAATCTTGACTGGATTTTACTGTGAGATCTCTTAGATAGTACCCATTGAATGGTGGTCTTAACCTGTATGTGGCGCCAATTGTAACGATAATGTGGTTAGAGATGGTCACCTCCTTATATCATAATCAAACACATCATATATCTACCGTATATCTACCAAAGTGATATGCATAAGAATTAAACAAGAAAATGAGTATTTTCACAAACAAACTATGAAAATCACAATAGTGTTGCACAAGATTCAACCCTACTCCTATCCATTACGGAAGAAGAAAAAAAAAGAGTAGGAGCACATTGTTTCAACTCAAAAGAAAATAGACAACACGACCCATCTTTCTAATCAACATGATGAGTTCAATAGTAGTGGTTTTGTGGCTAGTGGTGATGCGGCACTGTTCTCCAAACTTGCATACCCGGTTGAAGTTGAAAAAGTATCCCAAGAGCCTGATGTTTCAGTTATGTAGTGTTCGACCTCTTGATGATTTTGTTGAACAGGTAACTTCCCTTGATACATTCTCATTCCCTCAGGATCCATTGCAACTTCTTTCATTGTGGGCCTTTTCTTCCTATTCAAGTTCAAGCATCTCTTTGCAAGGTTAGAAACTATAATGAGCTCCTCCTTTCCACCCTTGGTCACTACTTTAGCATCAAGAATATCAAAGAGACGGTTCTCCTTTACTGACAAAATAAAATGTACTGCTAAGCTTCTCTCTTCTTGTGATCTAATGGAAGAAATCGGCTTTTGACTCGTTAAGAGCTCCACAAGAACTACTCCAAAGCTATAAACATCACTCTTCTCCGTGAATTGGCTTGGTTGGAAGTATTCTGGGTCCAAGTACCCAAAGGTTCCTTGGACTAATGTAGTTAAGTGAGTTTTATCTGTTGGAACTGACCTTGAAGTTCCAAAGTCTGCCACTTTTGCTCTATGTTTGTCATCAAGAGTATGTTGGTGGACTTGATGTCTCTGTGATAGATTGGTATAGAAGCTGCCGAGTGCAAGTAGGCAACTGCTCCTGCAACTTCTGCAGCAATCCTTAAGCGATCATTCCATGAAAGCAGGAACTCCTCACTCTGATCATGTATATGATCGAAAAGCCATTTGATCTGAACTCATAAATGAGCAGAGGAACTTCAGTTTCCAAACAACAACTGAACAATTTAACCACATTCCTGTGGTTGATCTGGGAAAGTATAGCAACCTCGTTAATGAACTGCTCGATTTGGCCTTCATCAACTATTTTGGACTTCTTAACTGCCACAATTCTTCCATCCGTTAGCATTCCTTTGTAGACTGTACCATGGCCTCCTTGTCCAAGGATTCGATTCTCATTATAGTTGTCGGTCGCCTTCTCCAATTCTTTTGCAGTGAAAATTTTTGTTTTCTCGACACTACCTTCATTAGAAGAAATTTGTTGCTGCAATAACAAACCACCATTTTGTTTGAAGAATTTCTCTTTGAGTTTGATGTTCTTATTTCTCTTTACTACCCTATATGTCCACAAACTAGCAAGGACTAAAAACAATAGCCCCACACCTACACCGATTCCTGCGCAACGATAAAAGTAAAAGCATCAACTTGAGGTTTACAACATGTGAGGAAAGTTAGAATGAAATTTAATCCTCCTCTACTATGCAAATTCCTACCACATGATCCCATTATATGTAGATTGACAATGGATACGAATATTATTTGTATCCAAAGCGTATCTGAACCCGTTAAGCTAGATAATTATCTGAATAGGTATGCGGCGCAACGAATTCGAATTGGACTTTTACCATTCGTTTGTAATCAGATCTGAGTTGGATATTAGTATATCCTATTTAACAAATATCCAACATATTTTATAAATTCATAAGACTAAAATATCCTTATTGATATGTATATTTTACATAATCCTAAGACATTAAATTGTTATTTTTAATAACTGATGATAAAATATTATTTATCAAATTTTTTGTTTTTTTTTTCAAATAATATCCAAATTTTAATCTAAGTCGAATACAGATACCCTATTTCACTATCAACCGGATATCAAATCGGATTTGGATTGTAGAATAATGGATCGAGTTCGGACAATCCACTATTTGCTTCAAATACACTCTTTTTACAATCCTAATAATAATTAGTATGTGATTCTTTGTTTAGGAATGGGAATGCAATACATGGTGATAAAGGAAGGTTTTTAACTACGCGGATCTATTAAGAGAATTCAACAAAACCAAAGGAGAGATGAGTTATCAACGAAGGTTACATGTCCTAGAAGATGAAAAACCACTTTGCTGAATAGTAGAATTATTGTGATATATCATTTGAAAAGAGTTGAGTTTAGTAGTTGAACTAAATACCCTTCATGAAATCTAGAGGCACATGATCGAAGAGGTACATGAAGAATGCATTGATAGAGTCATCCAAAGCGCTAGAGCCTATTTAACAGCTGCACTTCTGTAAAAAAAAGATAATTCTATTTCTAAAAACAATCTTCATCATTGTAAGACCATATTTTAAGACCATATGTGATGATGATATAATCATCACTCAAAGACATGTATCAAAATAGGACAAGGTCCTCTATTTCTAGGAAGGAGTTGGCCCAAAATATGAAAGTTATATCCCGTCTTCGACTGTGAAACCATCTCTCCTGACCTTTTCTTAACATGTGTCATCCTAAACTAGCAATGAGATGAGATTTTAATCATATTGCATATGTTGGATCGATACAAACCACTCTTAGGACTGATTTTGCAACCGGTTTGGTGGAACAAATAAGATCAATTAAAATTGGAAGAAGAAAATTAGTTTTTAATAGAAGATGACATTTTTCTTCTCATGGTCTAAGCATTTTTTAATAATCGGACAATAACCCTATGTTTGGTTGTCGAGAAAATAAGTGAAAAAAAAGAGGACAAAAATTGGACAAAAACAACTAAGAATTGTATTAGAAATTCAAAATTTTCTTTTCTTTTCCATATTTTCACTTATTTTCTTGACAACTAAACATAGGGAAAGAGAAAGAATAATTTGCTGAAAATGAAAAGTCGAATAGGAAACAAAACTTTAATGTATTTCTCAAGAATATGAGTGTGTTTCAGTTGATAACTAGAATAAAGCTTACTCTATTTGCAAAGCAACAAATTGGAAAAGCTAAAGATTGCATTTTGTTTTTGGAAATAAAATATGAGTCCTGAGAAGAAGACCCCAGGGTCCTCTTCTAAGCTGACCGCAGTGTCCCCATGTCTCTTTTAACACTTCTTTAACCATGGTTAAGTTTAATTAAATTAAAATTAATTTTAAAAAATTTTAAAACCATGGTTAAATTGCCTAACCCTAGGGGGTGAGTGAATCATAACCATGGTTGATGGGTGGTAAAAAGTAGGTGTGGACCAATGAGATCTCGGGTCAGCTTCTAAGCTGACCCTGGGGTCTGTTTTCCATTTCCCATAAAATATAAGATGTTCCTCTTGTTGGAGTTTGGCAAAAATTAAGGGAGGGGCGATCGATCGCCCACCAAGGGGGATCGATCGCCTAGGGCGCCGTTTTGCGTGGATTTTCTTCGGGAAATTGATATTTTAAGTGTATTATGCTTTGGGAAACCCCTATTCCGATTGGGGGACTTTCTATTAGTCTAAGTCTCTTGTTTAGGCCTATAAATAGGGGATTATGGGTCTAGGGAAGGTCATGGTTATAAGAACAAGGTGAATATTTTAGGGCTCCCGTGGAGAACTGGGTTTGCTCTCGAGGAAGGCCCTGGTAGTTCTCATGGGGAGTGAGAGATAATAGAAAGGGTTAAAGCATACTAGGGCTTAGGAAAAGGTTGAAGGGATTATAGATAGGGATTGTTCTTAGGGTTCATTGAGAAGGTGACTTGAATGGGGTGTATAAGGGGCTCTGGGCTTGGGTTGAGATTTAATCTGAGAGGAGAGTAAATATTGTACTGGATTTCTCAATGTTTCTCTGAATAAAGTAGAATCGGATCTTGACTCGTGGATGTAGGCAGGTTATTACCGAACCACGTATATCTCTTGTGTTTTTCCTTGATGTGTTGTTTGTGTGTTTGTTTGTTTATTCTTTTCCGTCGGTGTTATTCTGTTATTTTCCCAACACCTCTGTCAACAGTATATTCAGATTTGTGGGGACCAGCTCTTATGATTCCAAGAAATACTTAGTTAATTAAGATTGATATTAAGATATCAGAAAGCAACAAGTTTTGGTATCTTAGCTCAATTATTAGTAAGATTGGAGATTGTGGATGATGTTTCCCGCTTCTATAATGCTACGTGGCAGATACATTTTGTTGAAACTAGGATTTTTTTTTATTAGAAACCATAATACCGGCTATGCTTTATAAAGCATAATGTTAGGGACCAAGAAAGAACATATTATTGAACTAGTATAAACAAGATGATGTTATTATTGATGCCATAAAAGATCAGGAATTGAGAGAATATAGAAGGAGCTCCAATTGTTATTAAAATTAAGAAGAGTTGACTGTGATTGTTTTGGAATCATTAGATACTTACAACAAAGACTAATGACGACACATTAAGCAATGAATTGGTATAAGTTGAAGGCTTTATAAGAGAAAAGAAATCCAAAAATTATATGAATGGAGAAAATGGGGAAAGATTTCACAACACACTTTAACCAAAGTTATGATTTTTAATAAAATGAAATTAAAAATATATGAGATTCGTGTTGCCTACCAAAATTATTGGGATAAGGTAATCATGATGACATAATAATGATGACGGATGAGACTCAATATTGGCTAAGGAAAATAGTCACCTCCTCTGTCGGTGACGCGAGGAGGGGCGTCTTGGCTCCATTTTCTTGCCATTTGTCCCCCTTCTAACCCCATTTAACTGTGGTTAAGATTCATACCCTTAGGGTTCACCCATCTACTCTTAGTTTTTAGAAAAATAAAATAAAAACAATTTAACTAATGGGTTAAAAAACTAACTCAAGTTAATGGGAGATGAAGGGTCGGCTATGTGAGAGCGAGATGATCAGACACGTGTTGTCATCACCTTGCGTCTGGGGAAGACTGCAACTGGGGCTAACATCTCTGTTTATACAAATACTCAACTTCAGTTGAATAGATGTGCAGGAAGGCTATTTTTGTAAATATAAAAAATTTTGGTTTTATACAAATACTCTAAGTTGCATATATATGAGAGGTTCACGCAGGGTGCTTGGGTGCTATATATGTGAGTGCAGATTTTGGTTGGTAGAGGGTAAGAGTATGGGTTGACTGAGAATAAGGTAGCATTCCTATTATGAGAAATACACATATAAAGGAATGGAGATACGATCACAGCCCATGGCGATTGAATTCAAGAGAGTTCAATTGCTTGTGTCTCATGTGGATTGTAGGTGAAAAATAAAATTTGAATTTCTCGCTTTATTTTTATTCTTCTCAATCCACATGTGACGCATAAGCAATTGAAGTCTGTTTTGCAATTGATGGTTATCCTATCTCAAAGGGATGGGATTTTGTCTCAGTATTACGATAATAGTGTCGCTCGCACCGTGGTCTCGGAGGTTCATCACGCCACAAGTGATCCAGAAACCAGGGGAGTCCGGATCTCACCAATTAAGTCTTGTTCCGTAACGGGTGAGTGAGAAAGAAAACCTACACCCACCCAATCTTAAGCAGGTTGAGAAATCCAAATATGAACCCAATCCACGGGGGTTCAAAGTGACCTGAACCCGTGGAAAGGCAGGCTGGTTGACATATTGGGAATAGGAGAGAAGGAACAGAGGTATATTATGAGATAACATATATAATATGTAGGCACGGCATAATAACAATACCATGCTCCAGGGATGTATCTTCAATAGGGGTGAACTCGGTTTCAAGTGAATTAAGGTGAGGCAGTTGCCAATTGGTATGTTCACCAATTAACTAACTTAACTACTAATCTTATATAAATGATGCCTTGAATAAAAAATGAGGGTTTGGCTAAATTGTAGAAACCTAACCTTCCCCTTGTTTATGAAATTACACTGCCCTTCCTTCTACTTCCGTTCTCTATAACAAATTCTCTCTTTCGTTAGTATACCGATATTTCTATTTTTAATCGGATGATCTATAAACGTCTGATCAAGTTAGTTTTTGTCACGTGTCCCTTGGGAGACCAATCTTGACATGCAACGGTCGGATATCAGAACAACCTACCAAGTGTCACATTATTAGTGAGTTATGCTCATTAAAGTCTTCAATGAGCAGCCCCTAATAACATGACAACTGACAGGTTGTTCCGAAATCCAACCGTTTGCTGTGAAGATGGGTCTCCCGAGGAACACATTACAAAAAATAACTAGATCGAATATTTATAGACCGTTTGATCAAAAATAGGAAGATCGGCATACTAACGGAATGGGAGATCTGTTATCGAATTTCAGAAATAAGATGGGAGGTTTTTGCAATTTCACCAAACTAGGGAAGTCAGTGTAAAAAATATTGCGGGAGTTACAGGTACTCTTGTCCACCTGGCTTTATCGATTTAAGTAGTAATGAAACTGGAAATTATTGCGGGAGGGTGTTGGATCCTTGATCTCAGGTTAAAGTGGCCGGTCTAGGTAAACCCTTCCCTGGCCTCTCTCTAAACCCACCAAAACAATAAATAAATAAATAAAATGAAAAGGAAAGGAAAGAGAGGCCACGGAAGGGTTTACCTAGACCGGCCACTTTAACCTGAGATCGAGGATCCGACACCCTCCCCCAATAATTTCCAGTTCAATTACTACTGAAATCGATAAAGCCAAGCGGACAAGAGCACCTGTAACTCCCCACCGTATTGTAACAATCCCATAGGCATATATTGGTCTTTGGGTCCTTACATTCATCCACATCTGACACCAAATCACAGAGCAAATAAAGTTAGAACTTTGGTTAAAACATTGAATTAAAGACCCTCTCTTTCTCAATAGCTACCTTGGCATCCATGGTGTAGATAAGGGTTCACGCTGTAGCCCTTCTTACAATAACAATTATAAGAGTCTTCTGTGCCATTCTTTGAACAGTAGGCATCTGTGCTGCAAATGGGATTCAAATCGCATGTCCCATTTGCTATCCCCCACTCCAGCACTGCTGGAACGTTTCTCACCTGATCTGGAAAGTCAATAAGAAAGCGATAATCTGATGAGTAAGAGAACCAGTTTTTCTCGACCAGGAAGGCTGATCTGCATCCCAATTTGGCATTTCTGACGCCTGTGCCTGTGATATTCACATTAAATGTCTGAATCCTAAATGGGATTTGGGTCTGGCAGCAGCCAATGCCATAGCAACCATTTAGTGCGATTGCAACCTATCTCGAACCATTTATTCATGTAGCAACCGTCTCCAATGCCAAATGGGTAAGGAATGCTAACGTTAATGTTACCGCATTTCTCTGTACAATTAGGCTTCACAAGAGATGGTGCTACAGTAGATGATGCTTTCGATAGCTGTAATGGATAAAATTCGTAAAACTAATTGAGCGTTGGGAAACGAGCAAGCTTTTGTTGTTTTGTTCACGAAAGTGACACATAGACATGCGTTTGGGTCACGTGCTTAAAATAGAAGGATAAAACATTGTCTGATGCACAACAATCACGTTTTGCAAATCGCGACGTATCAGTGGTCTTGTGAACAACGTTTCCGTTGTGGCTTGACAACGTTTCCGTTGTCTTATGCACAACGTAAACGTTGTACTTTCGACAACGTTTCCGTTGTCACATGAACAATGAGCCCGTTGTAACTCAAATAACGATGTCCAGACTTTATTGTAAGACATATACAACGTACCCGAGCTCGAGTCAACAACAAGACCGACTCGCAGGAGGAAGTGATCAGGAGGCGATCGTTTATTCTGACAAGTAGGCCGAAAGCACTGTCTTGGCATTTAATGCTGGTCACTTCTGCGTGCTCTCAGAACCAAACCGACTGAACTCATAGTAGGCTCTCACGTGTGATGCGACAGGTGGCCGATCTTACTGACATATTTGGTAATGAGTGCAGAGCACGTGGTATGGGCATCTATGGCCATACCAATGTTAACCTATAAATACCCCCGAGAATTTCAGTGCTTAAGGGCGTGCATATATTTCAGTGCTTAGGGAGGTGCTTATTTTTCAGTGCTTAAGGATCAAGAAATCTATACTCTCTATCTCTTAACTTTTGTGCGTGTTACTGTTCATCATCTTCTCCATTTACTTACTTTATCATCGGAGTACAGGTCAGGGTATCACACCCTTCAACCCCCACCTTCTACCAGTAAACCAGAGTGTGAGTAGCAGCGGCTGACGCATGTTCCCCTTTCAAAATTGGCGTCGTCTGTGGGAAATTATAAACGAACCTCCCTTAGCTCTTTGGGATCATGACTGATCAAACCTCTGTGCCCGGGTGTGAGAATCAAACCCCTCAGGCCACTCCCATTCGCACCTTCTGTCGTGCAGACTTTCTTTCCTGGGATCAGTCAAGCGTCTGAGCAACCAGAGAGAACCATGCCCCCTATTGAGCCTTCTGTCTCTGATCGTATTTTGATGATGTTGCAAAGACAGCAGTCTGCTCTGGATCAGATCACCAGACACCAGCAGATGATGCAAGAAAGGCTTGATGCGTTCAAGCATAGCAGGCTCGAAGTAGATGATGGGTCATCTCAGAGACCTTCAGTGAGACGTCAGCTTAACTTCTCCTCTTCCCCATCGGCACAAGAGGACCGTGACACCAGGTTTGTGCTTCTTCCTACTGAAGGGGATGGAAGACAAACTCAGGTTCGTGCAGAGCAGAGAACTTCTGATCGTATTGATTTACGAGAAGAAGCATGGCGAGAAGACTCGAGAGGTGCTGCCGAGGGAGCGGTCGCTCAGAAGACGTGGATGACTTCCAAGGAGGTGGAAGTTATGATCAGTGCTCGTATTAAGAGCATGAAATGAGGGATTCCTGATCACTTTGCTCAGTCAGCAAAGGACAGCGTCGAGAACTCTCCTTTCACAGACGCCATCAATCAGTCGTACACTTCCTCCAAGTTTATGACCCCGACCTTCCCCATGTACACTGGAAGAACGGATCCAAATGAGCACTTGTTTAATTTTAAGCATGCGATGGCTGTTCGTAATCTAGATGATAATCTTTATTGCAAGACTTTCCCCAATAGCCTGACTGGAGCGGCGTCAAGATGGTTTCGCAATCTGCCTCCTAGTTCAATCAATAATTTCTCCGAGCTCAGGTTAGCTTTTATTGATCAGTTCATTATCACTAAAAAGAAGAGAGTATGTGCGGATTCTCTCTTCTCTTTAAGGATGAAACCGGTAGAATCCTTAAGAGATTTCATTTCGCGCTTCACTGATAAAGTCCACAGCATCGATAAAGTCGATGAAGGGAGCTGTATTGCTGCTTTTAAGAATGCTATCCCCAGGCATTCCGAGCTCTATAAATCCTTGGCTCTCGGCTATCCTGTCAAGATGGATGAGATGATGGTTCGTGCGACCAAGTACGGAAGATATGAAGATAATGTTTTCGTTGTGCCAAAGCCAAGGACGAGAGGGGTAGATGTTATAGAGAGAGCATGTCGGTCGTCTAAGAGAAAGGAGAAAAGGCAGAGGTATGAGTCTTCGTCATCTGAGGACTCACCACCTAGAAAGAAGAATGAGAAAGTAGTGTACGTGACTCAGCGGGATCAGCCAGCTTGGCGCCTGTTTGAAGGGAATTTCAGTCATCATCAACAACAGAGTAGGACGGAGAGACGTCCTAACCCGAATCTTCAACAGCAAACGAGGCAGCATTATCAGCCTCGCCAGGAACAGCCTCAGCATCTTCGAGAGAGGAGGAATCAGGCAAATGAGAGACCTCCTTTCTCAGTCCGAGCGGATCCCATCAATTTTACTGTTAGCCCAGCAACCATCATAAAGTCGATGGAGGGCCAGGAGGATTTCGAGTGGCCTGCTAGAGCTATGCAAGATGTCACGTCGGGACCACGGGCACACGAGTATTGTCATTATCATAAGTGTCGTGGTCATCTTACTAACCGATGTCGCATTTTGAGGGAGTATTTGGAGAGGCTGGTCCAGGAAGGGTACTTGGGAGAATATCTCAGTTCCGGTAACGGTGGTACGATGCATACCAGAGAACCGTTATCCCAACCTCGTACAGGAGAGTCTGCCAATAATCCAAGTACCAGTGGAGGAGGTCGAGGAGGAGCCCATTTGGGCACTATCAATGTTATCCTTCGTGTGCGAGCACAGGAGAAAGATGTGGAGAGAGACTTCCGAGCGAAGACAAGGAAGATGTCTCACGAAGCTGAAGTATGTCAGGTGCAGGTGTCTGCAAGAAGCGTGGAGCAGGCGCTTACTTTCACCGATCATGATATGGCAACGGTAATCCGGCCTCATTATGATGCTCTTATTCTCACCATGAGAATAGGAGATTTCGACATCAAGAGGGTGCTCGTAGATTCCGGGAGTGGGGCAGACATCTTGTACATTCATGCTTTTACTCAGATGAAGTTGGATCCGTCCGTTCTCATCTCTGCTCAGACCCCACTGTTCGGGTTTGATGGCAGTTCGATGAAACTAGTAGGAGACGTCATCCTGCCCCTTGTGGCTGGGCCCGTTGTCCTACAGACAAGATTCTCCGTTCTGGATACGCCATCTCCTTACAACGCAATCTTGGGTCGATGGTGGACCAACGAGATGAAGACTGTTCCATCTTCATATTATCAGGTGTTGAAAAACCTGATGCAGGACGGACCCAAAGAGATTAGAGGGGATCAATTGGCGTCGCAGAAGTGTGATTTCCCTCCTTCCGTTGTGCCTAAATAGCAATTACAGGTCGGTTCCGTTGTGGAGGAGAGCTCGGAAGCCATGTTGTGCAGACTTTCTGTTGAGCCCACAAAGGCTGTCAATCTGGGAACTGAAGAAGAGCCAAAGGTGTTGCAGATCGGGACAAGCTTGACAACGAAAAAGGAGGTCAAGTTGCTGGGTTTTCTCACAAAGAAGCTTGATGTCTTTACATGGTCGCACAAAGATATGACAACCATCAGTCCAAGCATTATTTTCCATCACCTCAACGTTGATCCTGCTGTCCCTCCAATGAAGCAGAAACCTCGGAGACTTACCCCAGCCTATCATGATGCAGTGAATGAAGAGATAGACAAGCTGATCCAGTTTGGGTTCATTCAAGAAGTGTAGTATCCTGATTGGATAGCTAATGTCGTAGCTGTACCCAAGAAGAACGGGAAAGTGAGAGTTTATATTGACTTCACTGGTGTCAATAAAGCTTGTCCCAAAGACTTTTTTCTTATGCCAAGGATTGATAGGCTCATCAATGCTACTGCTGGCCATGAAATGTTATCATTTATGGATGGTTAGTCGGGCTATAACCAAATCCTCCTAGCGGAAGAAGATCAAGAGAAGACTACCTTCATTACAGAGCGTGGCTTGTTCTGTTATCGTGTTATGCCTTTTGGTCTGAAGAATGCTAGTGCCACATATCAACGTTTAATGAATCTCATGTTTGGGCCAATCCTCGGTAAAACGGTTGAAGTTTATATCGATGACCTCGTTGTGAAGAGCCGACTACGGAATACCCTTGTGATGGACCTTGCTGAGCCTTTCTCTATTCTGAGAACTTTCAATCTAAAGATCAACCCAGAGAAGTGCACCTTCGGGGTTACCTTTGGTAAATTCTTGGGTTATCTTGTGAGTCAGCGAGGTATTGAAGCTAATCCAGCTCAGATCCGTACTCTACTGGACATGCCGAAGCCTAAGTCGAAGAAGGAGATCCAGAAATTAACAGGGCGTATTGCTGCACTCAATCGGTTTATCTCCAAGTCGTCTGATCGTTGTAAACCTCTCTTTGAGCTGCTGAGGAATGATTCTATTTTTGCGTGGACGCCAGAGTGTTCTCGAGCTTTCATTGCTTTGAAAGAGTATTTAGGCTCAGCCCCTATTCTTTCCGACCCTGAGCCAGGTGAAATCTTGTATCTTTATCTCTCTGTCTCAGAGCAGGCCATTGGCTCCGTCCTGGTCAGGAGTTGTGACGGCGTTGAGAAGCCTGTTTATTTTATCCACAAAACATTTCTCAAGGCAGAGTGTAATTACAGCAAGCTCGAGAAGGTGTGTCTTGCTCTTGTCTTTTCTGCTGAAAAGCTTCGTCCTTACTTTCATGCTCATACTATCGTTGTCATCACAACGTATCCCTTGAAAGTTGTGTTAGGACGACCTGAGTTGGCGGGGAGGATGTCGAAGTGGGCTGTGGCTCTGAGTGAGTTCGATATCCAATATCGGGCAAGAAGTTCAGAGAAAGGGCAAGCTATGGCGGGATTCCTTTCTAACTTCCCTGTGGAGGAGGAAGCAGAGGAGATGATTGTTGATCTCCGTGAACTTCCAGATGAGGTTGACAAAGGAGATATCGCTGCAGAGGGAGATAAATCGTTAGAATGGGTTGATTGGCTGCTGTACGTTGATGGATCTTCTAACTCGAGTGGTTCAGGACTTGGTGCTGTGCTCATTAGTCCGGAGAATATAAAAGTACAGAAGATGTCACGTCTTGGGTTTACTACCTCCAACAACGAAGCTGAGTACGAAGCATTGCTGCTTGGATTACAGAGTGCACATGAGTTGCAGATTTCCAGATTGAGAGTTTTTTGTGATTCACAGCTCGTAGTGAATCAGGTGAATGGTGTCTACGAATGCAAGGGTGACCGAATGAAGCAATATGCTGAACTCATTCATTTGCAGTGTGAAGCGTTCACCGTTGTGGAGATCAGGCATACCCGAAGAAATGAGAATAGGCATGCTGATGCTTTGGCTTACCTTGCTTCCATGATGCAGTCTGACAAACCCAAGGCTATCCTTATGGAGTACAAAGAATATCCTTCGATAGCATTCCAACCACAGCGGGAGGTATGTTTTGTTAATCCAATTCCAAGTTGGATGACAGGGTTGACGGCCTACTTGAAAGATTGAGTTCTTCCTATCAATGCGAAGGAGTCAAGGCGTATTCAGTTCAAGACACCTCGTTATGTCTTGGTGCAAGGAGAGTTGTATAAAAAGTCTTTCGGGGACCTTTGTTGAAGTGTGTTCATCCTGTAGATGTGGAGAGGATTCTTGTTGAGCTTCATGAAGGGATTTGTGGCATACATTCAGGGGGGAGAACGATAGCTCATCGAGCTTTGGGGTAAGGTTATTTCTGGCCTTACATGCAAGCTGATGCTCAGAAGTATGTGAAGAAGTGCAGCCAGTGTCAACGATATGCTCATTTGATCCATGCTCCAGCTCAAGAGCTTAACACTGTCTCCCAACTTGGCCATTTGCACGATGAGGACTTGATATTGTGCGACCTTTCCCTAAGGCTCTAAGGAAATCTGATCTTTCTCCTAGTGGCAAACATGATTACTTCTCTCGTTGGATTGAAGCCATTCCCCTTACTCGTATCAGAGAACAAGAAGTGAAGAAGTTCATGTGGGAGCATATCATTTGCATTTCTCATACCCGCGCCATTACATCTCGCCACGACCGGGAATAATTCTCCGACGTATCATTTTGCAGATTTTGTAGCGAGCTAATAATCAAGCATATTTTCTCATCACCTTATTATCCTCGGGAATGGATTAATTCTGACACAGCTAATAAAATTATACTAATGCCTTGAGAGAAGATTAGAAGATTCGAAGGAAAATGGAACTAACGAGCTGCACAACGTACTGTGGGAGTAAGAACAACGCCGAGAGTCCTACAAACACCCCTTTTCTCTTTAGCTTATGGAAGGGAAGCTGTCATTCCTACTGATATCAGTTTTGCCCACCGACTTCGTTCTCTGCATAACCAAAAAGACGGAGAGAAAGATCAAGAACGTCCGAACTCAGGCCCTTCACCTCGACTGTG